>ML353360.1:18987-34362 GCA_005239505.1 Nicotiana paniculata | reverse complement strand
GAAATTTTAGGGGTGAAGAAGTGGAGGAAAGTGAGCATGGTAGAAATGGAGAGTTCAAGCTCATGTTGGAGTACTTACTTGAAGAAGGGAACCGTGAGCAAAATGCCTTGGAAGAACTTTTGGAGGCTAGTCTCCAAAATGATTTGGCACTCGAAAGGTTACACTCACAAATGGATGCAATGATTGAAGCTTCAAGGGTTCAAAAAGCCTTGGAGGTGAGTGAAAGCCAAGAAGTTAAAAATTCTTCCTCGGCACGTTAACAAAACCAAGAAGAACTCTCAAATGCTTAAAATGAGAAGATGATGCTCATGTTGGAGGCCGTTCTTGAAAATGAGGAAAAACACAACTTTGTACTCGAGGAATTGAAGCATGAAGTGACTCAAAATGATGATCACATCCGCACTTTGGAGGATCAAATGCAAGCATTAATGGAGGCTCACCATTCCTCTCAAGTTGAAAGTGTAGATGGAAGCCAAGAAGAGAATTCCGAGGGTGAGAGTGAGTTTTACTTTGAGGAATCAAGCCTTGAACATCCGCCAACCGACCCCATGAGTATTAGTGATGCCAACAAAAATATGGAATTAGAGTCAACCGGGACGATTGAAAATTTGAAAATTGACTCTATTCCGGGGGAAAATGAGGATGTCAAAATCTGGAAAAATTTGCACGTTGGAGGTTTGAAGGCACATTCCAAGAATTTTTCAACATTGGAATTGTGTGGTAAAACGGAAGTTGAACTACACGAGTCAATGGAGTGTTGCGAGGAGAAAAAGTTCTTACCATACATCTTGCAATTTGAGGAAACAAGAAAGCAAAATGACATGCCTCACATGAGAGCCAAGAAGTGCAAAATGAAGACATTAAGTCTTGGCTCGGTCACCTATCTAACACCCTCACCGCCCGTGGTCACAAGCTTGATTCCAAGCTAGGTTCCCAGTTCATATCTTCAAAGTGGCGAGAAAAGTGGTAAAAGTTGAATAGCGTCGTGCCACGACGATAAATGCGGCGCTTGGTGGGAGGCAACCCATCGTTTTTCAATAATTTTTAAGTCATTTCTGAAATTTTTCTTTTTAGAATAGCTTATTATAGTTATTTTAAACAATCTGCCAAGTTTCACATTTTTTGGAGTCGATTTGAGCAGGTTCGGGATACCGGGGAGTCAAAACCAGTGCAAGAAAACAAAGAAATTGCTGGGCAAACATTCTTCCCAGCTCTGCGATGCCTTATGTCTAAAATGCTATAGCAGAATGGCATTTGCGATCGCAAATGTCCACAGAATGTTCTGCGCAAACCCAGGTATTTTCGTACTTGCGGTCAAAATTCCGCAGGTGCGACATAGAAGGCACGTCCCTCTCATCGCTTGTGCGAAACCAACCGCAGGTGTATTCTTATCTTCCTACCTGCGGAACCGCATGTGCGGTAATTTAGTCGCAGGTGCGGAGGCCCTAGGTAAAATCCCAAATCGTATTCCCCAGGTCAGTTTAATTCCCAAATTTTTCTCTACGCCCTACCTTCCAAAAGAATAGAAAAGCCCTCATATCTCTCAATTATCACACACTGAAACCACAAGAGATCAGGTGACTTCTTCCCCTCTCTTCTTTCTTCCTCTCTATTTGTTGTTAATTAGGTGTTTCCTTGTACAGTCTATGTTCGTTTTCTTTTTATTATTTTGTTGTGTTACTTTGCAACCTAGGTTCGAATTAGAGTAAGGAATTGGTTGAGAGTAGTTAGGGAGTGCTTGTTTCAGGGAAGCAACCTTTTGAGGGATTGTTTTGAGCATCAAATTCGTGTGAAGAGGATGATGACGATGGGGCACAGCCGCACTGACCAGCCACTTCTCCTGCAGTCTGCTAGTCTGATGCAGACCACAGGGAGATCGTCTTTGTGCAGTGAGGACACTGTAATATTTTAAGTTGGGGGTGGCATATGCATATTTTATGGCTCTTGTACATTTTATCTATCTGTGACTTAGTTTTGACATGTGTTTATGACATTGTTATGTGCCCTTGCCGGGCTTCTTTGTTATTTATAGATATTATGTACCCTTGCCGGGCTTGGTGTGATTGGTTTAGTTTTGTTAATATTTAGTTTAATTTAGTTTTATTTTTGAGCAGTTAGTTTGATTTAGTTTTATTTTGAGTAGTTAGTTTAACTTCCGTAATAATAATACTTTCTTGGGTTTTCTTCATGCCACTGTTCTTTCCCAAGAAGCACTTTTGAAGTGAACAGGATGACTTGTCCCTATGATAGATGGTGTGACAACTTTCTTAAGGGAATTAGTCTTGTTTTGATAGAAAGAGACTTTTGGATTATTTGGTACTAAAGAAATTAGTCTCTTGTATGTGAAATGTGAACTAAGAGTACCCCTCCGAAATTTGATTTTGAATGAAAACAAGTAAGCTGCATGGTGAAGGCTAATTTTGGTGATAAATTCTTGGCTCTTTTAGTGACTCCTTGCACACTAGTTCGAAAGTATTGCTCTAAACTCCTAAAAAAAATGATGAAATTGATCCATCTTGATTGATTCATGTGCCATGTGTGTTAGTGTTTGTATAAATAATTCTTGTGCTTGCGTCCATCATCTAGAACTTTCCCGATTGGTCTTTCAGTGCTAATGATAATTATGTTTGGGTGGAGAAATGACCTTAGGCATTCTTTGTGTATTCAAAATAAACCCCCATTAGCCTATGTAGCCACCATTGTACATATATTATCACTAGTTACCCCATTTCAGCCTTGAACTTTTCTTTGGTCACCTGAATGCTAACCTTCCCCTTTTTGAAGAATAATTCCTCTTTTGAACCCGTCCCTCCTTGAATATTGAGAATGAGGCAAAAAGTCTAAGTTGGGGGTGTAGTGTCAAAGTGGAAATTAGTAAGGTTTTCTTTTGAAATTAGAGAGAGAAAAAGAAATGTGTTTTTGTAAATAAATATGGGAGCGTTGAAGAAAAGTAGCGAGGTGCCTAAAATGATTCTATGTTGGTAACTAGAGGCAAACTAGGCCATGTGGTTTGAATAGAAACAAAGGGCATCAAGAAAGAAAAATGTGAGTAGTGTTCAAGGAGGGTTTATCCATTCTCCCAAATATGTATCCTACCTTTCCCTAAACCTACATTACAAGCTTATAAAGCTCTTATGGGATCTCCAACCGAATATTCTTAAAAATGCTATGAATTAAAATAAGGGCAAGCCTATGGTATGATTGGTTGTAGCACTTGAAAGTCTTTGTGAGTGTGAGTGGATTTGTAAATATGTGTGAGTTGGACTTTCTTTATTTCTTGTGAGGGCATATGAATTAGGATTGAATGGTGAAATTGATATGATAAAAAATAAACGAGTTGAGCATGTGTAGTAGACTAGTGTTGTTGAGTCACTTCTTGAGGCTTTTTTCTTATCACTTTATTGTTTCGGAACTCCTGTGCAATTCTTGAAATTGTTTGTAAATAAGGGAGTTATTCAATTAAGATGCATACCTGAGCCTAATTATTAGTACCAACCAAATCCATAAGTTTGAATGCTTATGTGGAAAATGGGAATGGTGAATACAAGCAATACAACTTGTGTCTAACATAGTAGAACCTAATTGAGTTATTAGTTTTGATTTGCTTGAGGACAAACAAAAGTTCTAAGTTGGGGGTGTTGATGATTGGTGATTTTACCACTCATTTTGGACTCTTTTCATTAGACTTTGTATTGTTCAATGATCATTTGAGGTTGTTATTAGTGTGTAATTTCTTAATTTTCAGTTAAATGATGCAGTGAAGTGGTTGGGTTTGAATTGCAATGAAAGTTGAAAAAAAGGGGGTGAAAATTGCACAAAATGCTTCAGTGATTCCGCACCTGCGGATTTTAGGTCGCAGGTGCGACCTCGCACCTGCGAAGATCTGAATGCACCTGCGAAGACCAGCCCAGCCACACAGAAGTCGCACCTGCGGAGTTTATTTTGCACCTGCGATCCCGCAGGTGCGACCAATTGTCCGCCCCTGCGGAAAATGCCAAGTGTTTCAAAAGCTCGCACCTGCGAGAAGACTTCCGCTCCTGCGGAGTCGCACCTGCAAGGATTCTTCCGCAGGTGCGATTATCGAGCATCAGATCTGGACAAGAATGTAAAATCACATTTTCCCATCCCCACTCTCATATACTCGACCTAGCGGTCATTTTTAGATATCTTTGGTAGTTTAGTTTTAAAAAATCTATCTTTTGGCCTTGTAAATATAATTTGGTAGAGATAAGAACAAGTCTTGAAGCTAGGGTTTGCACACACACTTGGGATTTGAAGATTTCACTCTTGTGGTTAAGGATTTCTTACCCATTTATGTTTGTTTCTTCATTTCCTTGCTTTGTAGTGAATATTTAAGTGTGTAGTATTTCTTTCCAACACTAGTTCTTGTTTATGGAAATATTCATGTTTGAAGTGTGGATTAAATACCTTGTTGTGCTTATGTATTAAATGATTTATCATCTTTTATGAAGTGAGTTATTGTTACTTTAATTATTATTGTTCTTTAATGTTTCCAAAGGGATTAGCTAACCCTAGAATTCGCCCATTAACTCTGAATTAATTTTGGAAATGATAATTTGGGGTTGAAAAAGATTAATTAACAAGAACTTGAGGCTTTAACCCTCGTTTTATAGATTCTACCTAGGGATAGGATTGAACTACTTGTAGCCATATCCGGGTGTTCTTAATCTCTTGATTGGGTTAGGAATAATTCAACTAGGAAGTCTTATTAGTCTTTGGAAAAATCTAATTAAGAATTATTATCCGTGGCTAATTAACATAAACTCGCTCATATTTGTAAAATCGTGAAATACATTGGATCGTTACTTGAGTGCAATTCCTGGTGCATTCATTCTTGTCTCCATTGATCATTTTACTTTCTTTCTAGATTAGTTTATATTTTCGCATTTAGTTATAAACACTTTTCAAAACCCAAAATCTTATTTGTTTGGCATTGCGCGATAAGTGATAATTCTCTTGTATTCCTAATCGCTCTCATATTGTTCTCTGTGGGATTCGACCCCAACCTTGTTGGGTTACTATATTTGACAACGATCGCTTATACTTTTCTAAGGTGTAGATTGAGTATATCAGGTACCACCATATTCTAATGGATGAGGATGATGCAAAAAAAAACCCGCTTTCACCACTCCATGGGGCACTTATTGTTACAGGGTCATGCCATTCGGTTTGAAGAATGCAGGGGCAACTTACATGAGGTCTATGACCACCATTTTCCACAACATGATGCACAAAGAGATATAAGTATATGTTGATGATGTCATCATAAAATCAAAGACACAAGCTGATCACATGCGCGATTTGAAAAAGTTCTTCGAACGGCTTCGAACGGCTTCGAAGGTACGACCTTAAGCTTAATCCAGCCAAGTGTGCATTTGGGGTTCCATCTGGGAAACTCCTCGGTTTCATATTCAACCAGAGAGCCATCAAATTGGATCCATCTAAGATAAATTCCATTCGAGATTTGCCACCCCCGAAGAATAAAAAGGAAGTCATGAGTTTGCTCGGGAGGTTGAACTACATCAGTAGGTTCATTTCTCAGATCACGACGATGTATNCCCATTTTTAAGCTGCTAAAAAAGGATGCTGCTATCAAGTGGACAGACGATTGCCAAAAAGCTTTTGATAGGATCAAAGACTATATGTCAAAACCCCCTGTACTGGTCCCACCTGAACCTGGTAGGCCTTTGTTTTTATATCTATCGGTGATGGATAATTCCTTTAGATTCGTTCTGGGGCAACATGATGCAACATGCAAAAAAGAACAGGCAATCTATTATTTGAGCAAGAGGTTCACCAGTTATGAGTTTAAGTACACCCTTTTAGAAAGGACGTGTTGTGCCTTGACTTGGGTTGCTCAGAAGTTGAGGCATTATCTCCTAGCCTACACCACTTACCTCATATCCAGAATGGATCCTTTGAAGTACATCTTTCAAAAGCCGATGCCCACTGGCAGGCTCGCAAAATGGCAGATTCTGCTCACAGAGTTCGACATTGTCTATGTCACCCGCACCGCAATGAAAGCACAAGCTTTGGCAGATCATTTGGCAGAGATCCAGTTGATGATGATTACAAGCCACTAAGCACATACTTCCCAGACAAAGAGGTCAACTCAATAGAGGAAGTAGTTTCGGACACCAACCATGTATGGAAAATGTATTTTGATGGGGCTGTCAGTATCAAAGGAGTCGGGATCGGGGCAATCCTCATCTCGCCTATCGGACAACATTACCCTAAAACGGCCCGACTCCATATCTTTTGTACCAATAATACGACAAAATACGAAGCTTGTATCATGTGTCTGAAAATGGCCCTCGATCTGCATGTGCATGAACTATTGGTTATGGGAGATTCTGATTTGCTTATCCGGCAAGCCCAAGGCGAATGGGAGACTCGAGACATCAAGCTTATTCCATACAGACAATGTGTGCAATACCTAAGCAAAAGATTCAAATCCATCGAGTTCAGGTACATTCCCAGATTTCACAACGAACTAGCCGACGCCTTGGCTACCTTAGCTTCGATGATCCCTTATCCAGGTAACACTCATATTGATCCATTGGAAATCCAAGTTCGGAATCAACACAGTTATTTCAATACTGTTGAGACCGAACCATATGGTGAACCGTGGTATCACGACATAAAACGATTCCTGAAAACAAGGGCATACCTAGATCATGCCAAGGCAGATCAAAAAAGAACTATAAGGCAGCTCGCCGACGATTTCTTCCTGAATGGGAAAATTTTGTACAAAAGGACCCCAGATTTGAACTTGCTGAGATGCATAGATGCCACAGAAGCTGAGCGTATCATGAGTGAAGTGCCTTCGGGGGTATGTGGACCTCACATGAATGGATATGTTTTGGCGAAGAAGATTCTGCGGGCAGGGTATTATTGGCTTACCATGGAGCGAGATTGCTTCAGTTTTGTTCACAAGTGTCACCAATGCCAGATTCATGGTGGCCTGATTCACTCGCCACCATCGTAGTTGCATCCCATGTCCTCTCCTTGGCCCTTAGTTGCTTGGGGAATGGATGTTATTGGGCCATTCGAGCCAAAGGCTTCAAATGGGCATAGATTCATTTTGGTTGCAATTGATTACTTCACCAAGTGGATGGAGGCCGCCACTTTCAAAGTAGTCACCAAGAAACCAGTGGTAGACTTTTTCCATTCCAACATCATCTGTCGTTTTGGTATCCCAAAGACCATTATCACTGACAATGCAGCCAATCTTAATAGTAATTTGATGAAGGAGGTATGCGAGCAATTCAAAATTATGCATCGCCATTCTACCCCTTACGGGCCAAAAGCCAATGGAGCCGTTGAAGCGGCGAACAAGAACATCAAGAATATTCTTAGGAAGATGATCCAAAGTTTTAGAAAATGGCATGAAAAGTTGCCTTTTGCTCTTTTGGGATACCGCACAACTACTCGCACATATGTTGGTGTAACTCCTTATCTGTTGGTATATGGAACAGAAGTTGTAATACCGGCTGAAGTCGAAATTCCCTCTCTTCGGGTCATTGCGGAGTCGGAGATTGAAGATACAGAATGGGTAAGACCCGATTGGAACAACTAATGCTGATTGATGAAAAACGGCTAGCAGCAGTGTGTTTTGGCCAGTTATATCAGTAAATAATGGAACGCGCTTACAACAAGAAAGTGCGTCCAAGGAACTTCGAGGTGGGCCAACTCATTCTGAAACGCATTCTTCCACACCAAGTAGAAGCTAAAGGAAAGTTCGCCCCAAACTGGCAAGGACCCTACATCATCAAGAAAGTGTTAACAAAAGGGGCCTTGCACTTGGTAGATGAAGAAGGAAGGGTACCAGGAATGACCATTAATGCAGATGCAGTCAAAAGATATTATGTCTGATATATATACCCACTGTGGAACTTTCACTCATGATTTTCTCAAAATCGAGATGACGAAGGCCACCATTGCTTGCTTGTTCCAAATAGGTGTCACCCTATTGTTAACCCTTTTGAGCTATATTTGTCTTCTTTGTTTTCCGCTTTATGGAACCTGTGTACTTGCAACAAAAAAAAAGAAGAGAAAAGAATCCAAACAACAAATCTTCTGAGTCATTGAACTACGTCTACCTGATTCCGAAAGGATACGTAGGCAGCCTTACCCTGGGTTCGGCCCATCACAACAAAAATCCATATTCCCAATACTCCAAAACTGGGGCAAAACTGGGGGATCCAGCTCATAGTTTCGGGTAGAAGTACCTTTCACTCAGGATGTTTCACGTAGATTAACTCAGGTAGAACCATTTCGCCTAGGAGGATCCAGATCATGGTTCCGGGTAGATGTACTATTCACTCAGGATGTTTCACGTAGCTTAACTCAGGTAGAACCCTTTTCGCCTGGAGGGACCCAGCTCATAGTTCCGGGTAGAAGTACTCTTCGCTCAGGTTGTGTTAAGTAGCTTAACTCGGGTAGATACTTTTCACCTAGAGGGATTTAACACTTTATCAGTAATACAGCGTGTCATTCCCTGGTTACACTCCTTTCAGTAACACAGAGTGCCAACCCCTGGTTACATTCCTTTCCAACATTACAGGGTGCCAACCCCTAATTACATTTTCATTCCATCTCAGTAATACAGGACACCAACCCCTGGTTACATTCTTTCCAAGTGATACAGGGCGCCAATCCCTAGTTACTTTCCCTTTGAGTAATGCATGGTACAAACCCCTGGTTACATTCCTTCCTAGTAATACAAGGTACTAACCCCTGGTTACATTTTTTCCTAGTAATACAGGATACCAACCCCTGGTTACATTATCTTCCTAGTAATACAGGGCACCAACCCCTGGTTACATTCTTCTCCAGTAATACAGAGTGCCAACCACTGGTTACATTCATCTCCAGTAATACAGGGTGCCAACCCCTGGTTACATTTCTCGCCAGTAATACAGGGTACCAACCCCTGGTTACATTTCTTTCAGTAATACATGGTACCAACCCCTGGTTACATTCCTTCCTAGTAATACAGGGTACCAACCCCTGGTTACATTTTCTTCCTAGTAATACAGGGTACCAACCCCTGGTTACATTCCTTTTCGGTAATACAGGGTACCAACCCCTAGTTGCATTTCCTTCCAGTAATACAGGGTACTAACCCCTAGTTACGTTCCTTCCCGGTGATACAAGGGGCCAACCCCTGGTTACTTTCCCTTTCAGTAATACAGGGTACCAACCCCTGGTTACCTATCCTTTGGGTAATGTAAGGTACGTAATCCCTCATTACAAATTTTTATATCTCTTAGTTTGTTTAAACTACTGTTTCTGTGTGCCTTTCAATAAATTAGATAGTTTATAACTTTCTCTGATAACTCACAAAATTTTCCTAGTTCAAACTGGGGCAGAAAAATGTTGTTCGCTTTGTTCGTCTTTGATGGTTTTTCAGGCCCCGCCGTAGAGCACATGTGACGGTTAAAGCTTGCGTTTTCAGTGTCTCATCAGAATAAAGAAGTCTTTCGATGACAAGATGGTTGGAGTTAGCATTGACAATGTGTCAGAAACCCAGCTTCTCAAGATTCATCTTCTCAAATTCTGATCCAGAAAGCAAGCAATCGAGATTGAGTCATAATCTTTTCTTCAAAGAGCATCAAGATCCAATCTAAGGTCGACACAAGCGAGCAAGTCAAAAATCAAGATTTGACTTCATAAGGCACATATGTAGGAATTTTGTAACTCTTAGTTTGAAGACATATGTAGTTCTCTTCTCTTTTCCTTTAATGTAAGCAGCAAGTAACAGTAACAACTACATCAGCAGCAGCAACAACAACAACAGTTTTAAATTCAGTGTCTGGTAGTCCCAACTACCAAACTTTCCTAGAACTACACTGACCTGATTCCTTTATAGCCAAGGATATGTAGTCAACCTCGGCAGCAAGGTTTGGTCACCTTTTTCAAAATGCTTCATTGTAGTGATATGTGAACAAAAATTAGTCATGGATTCACTTTTCTTTGCACGAAAACTCTTCATGTTCTCGAGCAAAGAAGGGCAGCTGTGAATACCTAATTTTTGCATGCTTTTAATACTAGTATTTGGTTAATTTTAATTGTTAGTGCATTTTTATTTGCATTCCTTTATTAAAAATACCAAAAATATTTTTTACCTTTTATTTGTATATTTTAGTTTTGTATCTTTAAATTATATACACCAATTTTTTTTTTCTTTTACTTGTATGTTTTCTTTAGGACTAATTAAAATAATTAGGGGTTAAGAGTTTGGGCTAGTGTATTTAATTGACACTAAACCAAAATTGGCCCAAGATTTGAGCCCAATTCGGCCATACCCGATCCAATAAATAGACTGCCAAGACCTAGTCCAAAATAGCGTAGTTTCATCATTAAACTACGTCATTTTATTAAGTGAAACCAAGATTCAATCTCAGCCTTTTATTCTTTCTTGATCCAATGGCCTTGATTCAATTACCCATCTAGTATATAAGACCCAAAATCAGATTTTTTTGGCCTCATTTACACCCAACCCAAACCCTAATCTTCACTCTCTCTTTTCCCTCTCCCTATCTCTGCCGCCCACACCAACCACCCCATTTTTTCACCATCTCTTCCTCTCAACCTCCTCTCCATGAATCCAAGCCCCAAATCCTTAGAATCATTCTCAAATGCCGCAAATCTAGAAAAATCTGAAACCCTAGCCGCCCCATTTTCCTCAAATTCATGAAGTTATTGATCTCCCCACATTAAAATACCCACATCAACGGGAAGAGCTCTTCAAGAACTAATTATTAATGTTAATATCTCCCCAAAACTCCACCATTGCCAGCCACCTCCGACGACCAAAATCCGGCCAGCCACCTTCTGCCGCGACCACCCTACTGTCTGAAGTCATTTTCTCGACCTAGACACGTTTTTCTTTGAGATAAAAATGCTAGTTTCAATGTCCATGTGCCAAGGAAATTATAGTGGCATTTTATCTCAAAGAAAAATGTGCTCGAGTCGGCTTCCTCGTAGCGGACCCGAGTTTGGTAAAACTCCTAATCTCCTTCTCTTTGTTTTAAATTTTCTGTTTTTCCTATTTGATTTGTTAGCTTGTTTAGGTTTAAGTTTTGATAATGATCGATTCACTGCTTCGTATAGTATTTTTTCTGATTTCTATGCTTAGTTAGTTATGTTGTGGTTAATTACTTCACTATAATACGTATTTTGCCTAATCATAGATTTTTATTTTTTCCTTGGATTAATCATATCAACATTAGTTTAATTGGCTAAGTTCAATGCTGAATTTTCTGTTTTTATATTGGTTTGTATTGGTTAGTTAGTTTGATATTAGTTATAAAGAATAAAAGGCAAATGATGAAGTAGGGTACATGTTTGGTTTACTTTTTACTGTTTGCGGACTATTTGGAGTACAATACTCCAAACATTGTTCATAGTTAGTAAAAGTTTGTTCTTTGGATAGATTTTTGACCAAAAAATCTATCCTTTGAATAGTTTGGACATATTTTTGGTGAAAAACCTGTCCTTTGGACATATTGGTAATAATAATTCAAGGTCTTCCCTCTCCTATAAATGGAGGGTCTTCATTTCAGATTTTTAAAAAAAGAAGACACTCTTACACTAACATATTCTGGACATTTGTACTCACTCAAAACGAACACAAGTTTGAAGAAAATTTTCAGTTGAAGCTTCCTTTAACAAGCTGAAATTGTGAGCTCTAGGAGTGAGGCTTAGAGTGTATAGTTTTTTTTTTTAGAAAAAACAGTAGTCTTAGAGTTTATTTCCGAGTTTCCTTCTCTTGAAAGTCACCGGTTTTACTAAGATTTCTGGGCTGCTTTAACACTGCTGATGTCACTGCTGCTCCTATTGCTGCTTTCTGTTGTTTCTGCTGTTGTTTTTGCTCGTTTTCACCACTATATTTTGGTGTTCCTCCATTTCAGGTAACTCCTTCAATTGATGTTGTAATTCTTGATCCGAATGAGTGTGTGAATGAGATGATTCAAGCTTCTATATTCTGTTTTGTTTCATGCCATGAATATGTTGTGCTCATTTTGAATATTTGATACATTTATTGAATATATGTGATGTAATAGTTCTAGTTTCATTATTCCCTTGTGAAGTTATTATATCTATAAGTTGTGTGAGGTATTTACAATATTTTTACCGAAGACTAGCATTTTAATTTTTGATTGTAGAGTTTGCATAAAGTTAATAACTTAGAGTGGTTTTATATGCTAAAAAAAGAAGAAGAAGAAAAGGTTAGTGAGACATCAAATAATTGAACCATCATGGTGCTACTTTAAGAGAGGAACAATTTGAGCAAAAATATATTTTCTTTTTCAAGCATGTCACTTCCTTCCTTCCTTCCTTTCTTCATTTTTCATTTTTGTACCCTTGTAGTCAATATGTCATTTGGGGTATTGATATGTTACCCGGGTAGTAATTCAAAACATAGTTTAGTAAAAGAATTAATTGAAGTATTAAAATTTAAAAAGGGCTCTTGGCTGTAGTTTTTTTAGAATTCATAATATTTTCTTTTTGTTTTTGAATTACCAGTTCTTATTGACTTTACAGGGCTTTAAAGTTAAATCATGAAATTATTGACAATTTGGTTATTTTAGGCATGAACATTAGAATATGATTCTTATTTTTTCGTTCTTTTAAAAGGTTTGGCCCAACTCATATATATATATATATATATATATATAATGTACGTACATATGTATGTATTTGTTTAGTCAACTAACCCCAATAAAAAATAGATTTTTCTTTTATGAAATAATTTAGTCTCTTTTATAATTAATTTAAACGCTAGGCAAATAGTAGGCGCGCTTTAACTCACGGAATCGCTTGCGTAGCGTGATGTTTTAACATTCAATAAATTTTAATTCAATAATTTCATACCATTTCTACTAGCTTTAATTAATTTTTAATTATTCCTTTTTTAAAAAATCGCGGATTCGCTTGCGTAGTGCGATAGTTAATTTTTAATTAATTCCTTAAATGTAGTAATTTATTTTAAAAGTAATAATATACTAATAATCTTGTCATAACTGTGGATTCGCTTGCGTAACACAGTTATGGTAAAAATTAATAAATTTCGTCTCGATCACGCATTCGCTTGCGTAGCGTGGTTATGACAACGTAATTCATCCAAAATTATTTTTCTTGATAAATTCGATAATCAAGAAATAAAAGCGGATAGGTAAAACATGAAAATCTTATAAATCACAGTTTGTCCAAAATTAATTCAAGCCAAGTTTTAAGTCAATAACGCGACCGTGCTAGAACCACGAGACTCGTGGAATGCCTTACACCTTCTTCCCGGTCAACAAAATTCCTTATCCGAACTTTATTTTCGCGGACAGATAAAATAGAGTCAAACCTTCCTTTGACTAGGGATTCAAATAAAAGGTGACTTAGAACATCGAGAAAATAAATTTCAAGTGGAGACTCTGTACATAATATAATCCCTACTCAAATTTGTCACTTTAATTGGAAAAACTCTTTAACCCACAATACATATAACCCATACATCTTTTGGGGGGTAGAAAAGGGGTGTGACAAAGGGCTTCCAGGAGATAATTCTTAATTTGCAACTCACACAAGTGAAGAATCTGGGTTGGTTTTTTTACTTGGTGTAACAAGCAACAACCGAAAAAGAGGGTGTATAGTAGAATTTATTGGGTATTAGGGAACTTTGAATGGATGTGATCACGCTCAACTATGTCTAATAAAAGACTAAACGGGCGTTGCAAATATAATCCGGGGTATTATGCCCAGAGTCGATCCCACATGGAATTTACGTATCAATCAAGTCGTTAGAATACGCAACTTTTATTCAATCAATTCTCTCAAGACTTTTTTTAATATAAATTGGTGATATTTTACTAAGTCTACTGACAATAATAATAACTAGCAATTACTAACAATGTGTTGTAAACAATTATGATAAAGGTCTAAGGCTATGGTTTCCCCCGTCGGTGAACTTCCTTCTCGGATACTTCTTATAGTTTGATTAGTTGTCTCTATCAATCATGAACACTCTATCTACCATAAATCTCTCTCAAGTAATTATGATAATTTACTAGACGCACTCTCTCAAGTTACGCTAGCTAGATTGCATTACAGTTCACTTAAAATTGCACCCGAGGTATCGTTATCTCTAATCCAACCTCTAAACCCTCGGTTATGACTTTCGTCTATACTCTGGGAGTGGTGTTGTTCAAACAACTATCTAAATATGAACTCTCTCTCAAGTAGATACATAATAAATAGGAACAACTAATTGAGGTCCGTTCAATCAACTACAACAAGAATGTAGTTGAACAAATAGAGATTAATCAACCAATCAAAACTATATTAATATCACAATAAATTTATCCTCCAACGGGTTCCACCAAAACCCTAAATTAAGAAAATTAGCTACTCATATTCATAAGAATCAATTCCAAAATAACTTGCATAATTGAACTACAAAATAATAATTAAAAGCTTTAAAAATCAATGTTTGCTTCACTGAGTAGTAATCCACTAGTTTTTCTTCACTTCAATGGCTTCCTTTCTTCGAAATCCCCTTCAAGTTGTGTTTTTGGGGTCTATTTATATGTTTGGGATAAACCCTAAACGTGTAGGAGACTTCTATTCAACCGGGAGACACTTAAACTCTTCAAAAACTTGAATTTAGCCGGAACAGGGGACTGGCGTTTGGGCTCTGGCGCCTGGACAACGCCAGGCTAATGCATGCGTTTGGGCTCTAACGCCTGGCTAACGCTAGGCAGGGTCAGGCGTTTGGGCTATGGCGCCTGGCTAACGCTAGGTAAGGTCAGGCGTTTGGGCTCTGGCGCCTGGCTAGCGCCAGGTATGGTCAGGCATTTGGGATCAAACGCCCGGCTATAGCCCGGTGCACTACTCCTCACCTCTTGAGCGTATTTTCAATGTATTTGCATCCCTTTAGCTCGGCTTCCATCTCCAATTCACCTACACATGAAATAGACTCTATTATGCACATAAAAAGTGTATTTTTATCATTAACGCACATAAAATGTAGGGCATATAACATGTTAAACCATGAATTCTAGCCTCGCATCAATACCCCACACTTAAACATTTGCTCGTCCTCGAGCAATCAAACTACACTCATGTACACAACTTATTAAGCAAATCTCTTAACACGTTATACCAAGAATATTTAAAACAGTTCAAGCACAAAGGTGTGACATCCTCGCCTCAATAATCGACTCACAAATACCATGCTTTATTCACAATTCACTAACTACTCTAACATAGAGGTCAACAACATTACCTTTCCTTCGTGAATCATGTACCCTCACCAAATTCAAGAGTTAGTTCTACACACAATGAAATTTAAGAAAC
>ML353360.1:0-15888 GCA_005239505.1 Nicotiana paniculata | reverse complement strand
AACTGTTTGACTAACTCCTCCCATGTGGTAATGGAATTGATGGGGAGTGAGTTTAGCCAAGTCTGGGCAGCGCCAGTCACTGAGAATTGAAACAACAACAATTTTATTGCCTCCTGAGTGACATTTGGATGCCTCTGTGTTTTGCAAATTGACAGGAAGTTTTTCAAATGCTGCTGGGAGTCTTCGATGTATGACCCTGAAAATAGCCCTTTTTTCTGCAATAAGTGCAGCATATTATTTGTTATCTGGAAGGACTCGAACTGTATCTGAGGAACCAGTATCGCTGTGGTCAAATTCTCAGCTGTGGGTTGTGCCCAGTCATATAGGGGAGCCTCTGCCCCTATGTGAGCGACTGGGTCTACCACGTCATCCCCATTATTGTTACGGTTGTGTGGATCTTCCATGTCGGTTTTAATTTGTTCAATTTGTGGTTGATGTTTGCTTTTCCGGTTGGTCCGGTTTAGGGCCTTGAAAACTTTCTCGGGGTCTGATAAGGCTTCAACTACTTCACCAGTCCTCGATGAGTTTCTAGGCATGCACCTGCACACGTTAGCAAACGTTAATTTCAATGTTAAAAAAACGAAAATTTAAGGAAAATTGACTATATTTCAGAATTTTGTATTTCTTCCAACTCAATTGATAATACCGTTAACTTCCCCGGCAATGGAGCCAAAATTTGATCACGCTCAACTATGTCTAATAAAAGACTAAACGGGCGTTGCAAATATAATCCGGGGTATTATGCCCAGAGTCGATCCCACAGGGAATTTACGTATCAATCAAGTCGTTAGAATACGCAACTTTTACTCAATCAATTCTCTCAAGACTTTTTAATATAAATTGGTGATGTTTTACTAATTCTACTGACAATAATAATAACTAACAATTACTAACAATGTGTTGTAAACAATTATGATAAAGGTCTAAGGCTATGGTTTCCCCCGTTGGTGAATTCCTTCTCGGATACTTCTTATAGTTTGATTAGTTGTCTCTATCAATCATGAACACTCTATCTACCATAAATCTCTCTCAAGTAATTATGATAATTTACTAGACGCACTCTCTCAAGTTACGCTAGCTAGATTGCATTACAGTTCACTTTAGATTGCACCCGAGGTATCGTTATCTCTAATCCAACCTCTAAACCCTCGGTTATGACTTTCGTCTATACTCCGGGAGTGATGTTGTTCAAACAACTACCTAAATATGCACTCTCTCTCAAGTAGATACATAATAAATAGGAACAGCTAACTGAGGGCCCTTCAATCAACTACAACAAGAACATAGTTGAACAAATAGAGATTAATCAACCAATCAAAACTATATTAATATCACAATAAGTTTATCCTCCAACGAGTTCCACCAAAACCCTAGATTAAGAAAATTAGCTACTCATATTCATAAGAATCAATTCTAAAATAACTTGCATAATTGAACTACAAAATAATAATTAAAAGCTATGAAAATCAGTGTTTGCTTCACTGAGTAGTAATCCACAAGTTTTTCTTCACTTCAATGGCTTCCTTTCTTCGAAATCCCCTTCAAGTTGTGTTTTTAGGGTCTATTTATATGTTTGAGATAAACCCTAAACGTGTAGGAGACTTCTATTCCAACCGGGAGATACTTAAACTCTTCAAAAACTCGAATTTAGCCGGAACAGGGGCCTGGTGTTTGGGCTCTGGCGCTTGGATAACGCCAGGCTAATGCAGGCGTTTGGGCTATAACGCCTGGCTAACGCCAGGTTGGGTCAGGCGTTTGGGCTCTGGCGCCTGGCTAATGCCAGGCAGGGTCAGGCGTTTGGGCTCAAACGTCCGGCTATAGCCCGGTGCACTACTCCTCGCCTCTTGAGCGTATTTTCGATGTATTTGCATCCCTTTAGCTCGGTTTCCATCTCCAATTCACCTACACATGAAATAGACTCTATTATGCACATAAAAAATGTATTTTTATCATTAACGCACATAAAATGTAGGGCATATAACATGTTAAACCATGAATTCTAGCCTCGCATCAGGATGCAACAATACAACCATATTGAAGCAGAAGTTTTAAATCCAGAGGTATCGGATCATTCAACCGTTCTATTACAATGCAGCGCTATGGCTCAAATGAGAAGTATGCATCCTAAGCCTTTTAAACTGTGCAGTTCTGTTATGGATCATGCCGATTTTACATGTATAGTAAAAAAGGTATGGGATCAAGAGGTAAAAGGGGGCCTATGCACAGGATTTGGAGCAAGCTTAAAGGAGTGAAATCTGAAATTAAAGAGCTGAACAATTATATGGCTTCCTATAAGCGTCAACTCAATAAGGCCAGGCAGAGACTTGAAGTAATTCAGAGTGAACTTAAGATCCATTACATGGATCAAAGTTTGATTGATCAAGAAAAAATGACTTTAGTGGAAGTAGAGAAGTGGAGCAGCATTGAGGAACAAATTTTGCATCAAAAGTCCAGAGCTAGCTGGATAGCTTGTGGAGATTCAAACTCAAAGTACTTCCATGCACAATGGAAGATGAGGACAAGCACAAATACTATAATTTCCATCTAAAATGATACGGGGAACAAGGTGTCTGATCCTGTGCTAGTGGAGAAAGAATTTATAAATTTCTTTACTAAGCTGTTGGGAGAGAGGAATAACATGTGTAGATGTCCAAACTCAGCGGTTATACGTCAAGGGCCTTGTCTCAATCTGCAGCAGAAGGAGGACCTAATTAGAGAAGTTACAAGTGATGGGATCCTAAAGGCAGTTAAAGATATGCCCAAGGATAAGGCACCGGGAGTGGATGGTTTTCCAATTGAGTTCTTTACAAAACAATGGCAGGTAGTTGGTGGTGATATCTATGAGGCTATCAGGGAATTCTTTAAAACTGGGAAATTGCACAAAGGGGTTAGTAATACTGCGGTAACACTGATACCTAAAGTGCAAAATCCGAACCATGTTAAAGACTACAGGCCCATAGCTTGTTGTACAACCCTGTATAAGATTATCACAAAGATCCTTACTACTAGACTTAAAAGAGTTATTGGAGGTCTTATTGGGAGTTCACAGTCAACTTTTATAGAAGGCAGGAGCATCACAGATAACATTCTATTCACACACGAACTATTCAAAGGCTATAACAGGAAGGGTATATCCCCAAGATGTGTTCTAAAAGTAGATTTGAGGAAAGCTTACGATACAGTAGAATGGTGTTTCTTGGAGAGATTGTTGACTGATTTGGGGTTTCCTTATAAATTTATAAGTTTGGTAATGGAGTGCATCACATCAGTTACATATTCTGTAAACATTAATGGTGGGCTCACTGCAACTTTCAAAGGTAAAAAGGGAATAAGGCAAGGGGACCCAATGTCCCCCTATCTCTTTGTTTGGCTATGGAATACTTGCAAAGAGAGTTTATGCAACTGATGAAGAATAAAGAGTTTAAGTTCCATCCTAAATGCAAGAAACTGGGAGTGGTACATGTATGCTTCGCAGATGATATGTTAATGTTTTGCAAGGCTGATATCCAATCTATAAGGCTTCTAAAACAGACTTTTCATAAGTTCACTATGGCATCTGGTCTTCAAGCTAATGCTGAAAAGAGTTCTATATACATAGCCGGGCTTTCAGATTGCAAAGGGAGAGAAATTATACAAGAGTTGGGATTTTCTGAAGGAAGTCTGCCTTTTAAGTACCTTAGTATTCCATTAGCTTCTAAAAAGCTAACCATTGTTCAGTGCTGGCCACTAGTAGAAAAGGTAACACAAAAGATTAATTGCTGGACATCAAGGTTATTATCATATGCAGGGCGTGTTCAGTTGATCAAGTCAGTCTTATTTGGAGTGCAATCGTATTGGACACAAATATTCTTACTGCCGAAAAAAGTGATGAAGATGACCGAGGCAATTTGCAGATCTTTTATGTGGACAGGCTCAGCTACTGTTTCAAGGAAGGCTCTAATTTCCTGGGAGAATGTCTGTCTACCACAGAGTGCAGGGGGCTTAAATATAATGAACATGATCTTATGGAACAAAGCTGCTATTGCGAAGCATTTGTGGGCAGTAGCAAAGAAGAAATATTGTTTATGGATAAAATGGATGCATACTTACTACATAAAGAACTACGTGCTGGAAAATATGCCCATACCTAGGAATGCATCCTGGGTGGTTAGGAAGATATTTGAGACACGGAGAATGATCAGTGAACTCCAAGGCATTCAGCGGGACCTTGAAGCTAGGTTGAACCAATTATAAAGAGGAGACTTGTTTAGCATCCAGAAATTATACATAATTCAATTTCCTCAAATTCAAAAGGTCCATTGGAAAAGTATTATATTGCAGCCACACATGCATCCAAGATTCAAGTTTATCCTGTGGCTTGCTTTACATAGAAGATTGGCAACGGTAGAGAGGCTGATGAAGTTTGGAATACAAGTTCCACAGCAGTGTGTATTTTGCAAACAAGCAGATGAGACATTTGTTTGAATGCGCTGTGACAAAGGAATTATGGATGAGGTTGTTGCGATGGCTGGGGTATGAAAAAAAACAAAAAAACAAAAACGTGTAACTCTTGAAGATTTAAGAGTAGCTCTGATTTCTTTTGGAAATCATATTTTAAGTTTATTGCAAAAAACTCAAACAAGATATGCTAACTTACCTAAGACGCCTATTTTTTCCCTGAGCGAATATGCAATTTATTCTATTTATTTGATCAAAGATAATACGAGAGTTATTTTCAACAAATCAGAAAAGAATAAATCTCTATTGAAAAAGTAGAAAAGGCTATATTTGATTGATGTACGCTTTCTTCGTTTTCTTCCATCCTCTATCCAAGTACATAGCATGCATCCAGATTTAACATCTGGATGTTGTCTTTTATAGAAGAAAGAGTTTATGATTGAAAAATATAGTAGTCATGCATGTTAAAATCAGATTTTGAGTTTAATACTATCCTAAATATATGTAAAAACATAGAATTCATGCATGTTATAATCAGGTTTAGAATTTATTGTTTCAATTAATTCTCACGAATGTAGTGTTTTAATTCTTGTGTCACTATAGTCAGTTCTCATATAAATTGTAACTTTTTAAGCTAACTCCAACTTGATTCAAAAATAGATATTTAATTGTCTATACTGTGAAAAGGTATTTTTGGAGGAAATTTTTACATAAATACTTTGCTTGTTTATTTTCCTAAATATTTATTATGACTTTCTTAATATATTGTATTTAGTTTTTACTTACTTAAAACATATATTTAAATGGCTTCTACCAATTATAACCTTAGATTTCTTTTGTTCACGTATAAAACGGCAAGAGATTTTAATCTTGCTTAGAATTTTTCACTAATTTTATTCATAAGGTTATATATTTAAAACTATTAGTTCTATATGATTTATATGAACAAGGGATGGTGCTATTATCAATAGGACTCTAGGCGCTTAGTAATTTGGTGCATTAATTAAATGCTATTATAAATAGAACTCTAGACATTTTGTTGGTGCTAAACGTTGCAATTATCTATATCTATATATTATTAAAAGGAGAGGATAAAGCCTTCTCCTTAAGCCAAGTGGCATCATAAGAAAAAGCCACATGACATAAGTAGTTAATAATTAATTATTTAGTTTATAATTAGTTATTGGTTATTATTTTTGAATTTAAATATCTATAAAATAATAAAATAAAATATTTTATAATATAAAAATGATAATTAATAATTAGTTATCTATAAAATAATAAAATAAAATATTTTATATTATAAAAATAAAAACTAATAACTAGTTATTTAGTTTATAATTAGTTATCTATATATCTATATCTATCTATATATTATTAAAAGGAGAGGATAAAGACATCTTCTTAAGCCAAGTGGTATCATAAGAAAAAGCCACATAGCATAAATAGTTAATAATTAGTTATTTAGTTTATAATTAGTTATTGGTTATTATTTTTGAATTTAAATATCCATAAAATAATAAAATAAAATATTTTATAATATAAAAATGATATTTAATAATTAGTTATCTATAAAATAATAAAATAAAATATTTTATAATATAAAAAGGAAAATTAATAATTAGTTATTTAGTTTATAATTAGTTATTGATTATTATTTTTGAATTTAAATAACTATAAAATAATAAAATATAATATTTTATAATATAAAAACGAAAATTAAAAAAAAAATTGTCCATTCAAAGTGGAGAGTAATTTCAAGTTGGAGTCTTTAAATTATTTTGAAATTAAAAAAATAAAATCACAAAAAAAAAATGCGTATTTAAAATTTCTTTTTTCTTAATAATAATTTTTGTTTTCTTTTTTAAAAATAAAAAAATTATTTTTTCAGAAAATCTATTAATATATAATAGGAGATGCAAAGAAACATTATGATGATAAGTGACATAACATTAAATTGATACATATAAAAAAATTTGGACAATCCTCCAACTTTATTGGAGTTTCAAAATTCAAATTTATTTAAAAATGTGAAGGACGCGTTTTTTTCAAAATTCAAATATACAAAATTTTTAAATTTTCAAGAAATAGAAACCACTACCTACTCCACTTCCTCCATTAACCTTCCTCACATTCAGTTTTAAAACTAACTAAATTTCTCCTCATGTATTTTAAATAAATGTATAGTTCTCTTTTTTCTTTCACCAGAAAATTTGCAGGGAAAATTGCATCTCAAAATCGTTCTCTGTGATTTTTCATTGTTCAATCAGTAAATTGCTAAGCGTCTGAATCATTTTGCAATTATGCATCTCAGGTGCTGTACTCCCTTCTGTTCTTAACTATTTTTTCTTTCATGTGTGAATGTTGAATGTATATATGACTATCTACATGTTTTTAACTTAAAGTAGGATAGGTGATCACGCCTCACCCACACTACTATATAAGTAGGAATGCAAGGATCGTGTAGCTTTTACCCGAATGGTCGGGATCGAATCCACAGGGAGTCTATAATGGGGGTGAGTGTATAAGTGATCTAAAAGGGTCGAGTGTTTCTAATTGCACTTCTAAACATTTGTTGGTATTGAACTATGCTAAATGTACTCTATTTTTCGTAAGCTAATTAATGACTAAGTTATTTTTGTTGTTGTTTTCTGATATTGATAAAGGCACTAGGATCGTGACCTTTGCCTAGCTCAACGAGTTTCAATTCTAAGGTCGGGGAATTGGTTAGGGATACAGCTATAACCAATGCACGAAGGTGCCCACTCTATACCTCTCAATAGTTTGAGTGATTTTGCCTTAATTGCCCCTCTCGAGGCCAATTGAGTGACAATTAATCAAGCAATTAAGGCTTAGGTAGGGTATTACCCTCTCGAGTTTTAACCCGTTAATTAGGGTTCAAGTAGGATTTTACCATTCCTGGGTTTAACCCAATTGATTGGGACTACCAATCTCATGATAATGCCCTAATCTCCTATTAGGCTAATTTCTAGACTCAAAGCCTTCTTTCTCAAGAGAGACCCAAGTCATGAAAATGCTAATTAGTGTTTGCAACCACTAATTATGGCAATAGAAACCCTAAATTAGCCTAAATAGCCAACACCCATTAATTTCCCAACCTTAATTTCAAAAACCCATTACATACCCACACTAGGGTTGAGACACAACCCTAGATAATGGGTCTAGCTACTCTTAATCAAAGATGAAAACAATGATAGAGAAGAAGAACCCGTTTAATTGATTCCTAACAATAAAATTGAAGCTTCAATGCTAAAAATACAAAGCTAGAAAGATGAAAACCCTGAAATATTCACGTGCTCTCTACTTCAGAAATTACAAGATGTGTAAAGAAATTACAAAATAGTCTATCTATAGTCTGCCTAATTTTTGGACAAAAATGCCCCTGCGAGGCCACCACGGACCCCAAGAACACGACCGCGGTCCGCTAAAATAACTGGGCTGCTGGGCTACTGATAAGGCTCAACCGCGGATCACGAAATAAGGACCGCGGGCCGCGGTGAGCTAGAAGTGATCCACCGTGGACCGCGAAATGAGGCCTGCGGCCGCAGCGGAAGTTTGCCTTGTCTGCACCCTCTCTAGATAATGCCACCGCGGACCGCGAAATGAGGACCGCGGCCGCGGTGGAAGCTTGCCTTGTCTGCACCCTCTCTGGATCCTGTCACCGCAGACTGCGAAATGAGGACCGCGGCCGCGATGGAAGCTTGCCTTGTTTGCAGCCTCTCTGGATTATGCCACCGCGGACCGCGAAATGAGGACCGCGGCCACGACGGCCTTTTGCTTGATCATTTTTGTTGTCTTTTATCCTTGTGCCGGATTCACTCTTGTTTTGAGCATATTTTAGACTGAGTGTCTTCATTTCTGGTTCAATCCTCAACAAGCACAACGTATAAGCTTTCGGGGCCACTTTGTGTACAATTATATCCAAAACTCATGTATAGAGGAATGGAAAACGAGGCAAAAATCCAAGTTATCAACTCCCCCAAACTTAAGCTCTTGCTTGTCCTCAAGGAAACAAAATAAGCCCCACCCCTATGATAGATTTCACGAAAATTCGGTTGTACTAATGGTGACCTCAACTAGCATTAATTGGGACTAACCATATCCCCTAATGCAAATGAATCATTGACAATGATTAAACTTTTCAAAATCATAGTTTCAAGTGTGATACAAGAGCTTCAATGGTTTTTCCAACTCATTAGTGAAACTCTAACTACTACCTCGGTCAGTGTGGATCCCAGACTCTTATTCCATGACTTTTCCTAAGCACCTCACCTTTAGAATAATGACACTCAGAACGAGGAATATGGGGTCGCTCATCTCTCATCAAGGAAAAAGTTCCAAGTTTGGCTCAAAGTACCATAGGCTTTCCCTTTGTGTAAATCACCACTAATGTAGGTTCACTCGACCTGAGATTATACAGGGCTTTTGTGGAATCATGCTAAAGGATTTTGGTTAAGGGTAGGAAGTATTTGGTCAGAGTGAATTTTATCTTTCCTTAAGCACTTCATTTTTAACCGTTCTCACATTTTTCTTGACTCCTTGAGAGTCACGACCCATTTCCGGAGTCGTGATGGCGCCTGTCGTGGAACCAGGCAAGTCACCCATTTTATCTAACTAAACACAATTTCCCATATAACGCCCCTTTTTACAAGTCTGAAACCAATAATAATAATAATAATAATAATAATAATAATAATAATAAATCCAATATTTTTGGGAAAACCATTTTATGATATTAAAAGACCAAATCCTACTAACCCCGGATCCAGTGTCACATAGTCATGAGCTGCTAATACTTAATACAACCAAAAGAAATGACTAGCATAGTCTGAAAATAAATACGACAAGTAGAAAGGAGAGAGAAGACGAGATCACGGTCGACAGTTGCTACCTCGTCAACTCTAATGAAACTGCTGCTACTCACTGACCCGAACTGAATTCCGTTGTACCTGGACCTGCACACAAGGTGCAGGGGGTAACGTGAGTACACCAACTCAGTAGTAACGAAACTAAACTACGGGCTGAGAGGTAGTGACAGACTAAACCTCCGATAATTCGAACAACAATATATAAATTGGACATGACAGTAATATGTCAGGAAATAAACACGATACATCAATATATGTCTGTAACTCTGCATACTAGCATGGATTCATATAGAATCAAGAATGATGTGTACTCATTAATTAAGCTCTCATAAGGTGGTCCACCCAATACTAGAATACGGCCTTCAGACCCAGGGAAGTCCATCTCGGATATTACATAAACACAAGTGAAACAGTCACCAAGTACTGAGGAAAAAGGTCGATCCAGCCCCCACAAAGAATATCCATATCCGGAACATAATAACCACGGAGAAATCCATCTCCGGAGCATAATAACCACGGAGAAATCCATCTCCGGAACATGATAACCACGGAGAAATCCATCTCCGGAACATAATAACCACGGAGAAATCCATCTCCGAAATATCTGTGCGCTCACCGGGGGTGTATAGACTCCAGAGGGGCTCCTTTCAGCCCAAGCTCTATATCAAGCCAACGAAGGCATGATTTCAGGATCGCTGCGGTGTGTAGTGTGACGACCCAAAAGGTCATCACCTATGTTTACCCACCCCGTACTTTCGAGGCCTTGAAAACCTCATTTGTAATTTTCTCGATTTGAGTGCACAGTCCGAGCGCATAGCCAGACAGCTTAAATATGAAATTCTGTGGAAAATTCTAAGATTTGATATTAAAATGAATAAATTTGACTTCAGTCAACATTTTGGGTAAGCGGACCTGGACCCATGATTTGACGGCCTCAGAGGGTCCGTAGGAAAATATGGGACTTGGGCGTATGCCCTGAATCGAATTCCGAGGTCCTAAGCCCGAGAAATGAATTTTTGAGTAAAATTATTTTATGAAAATATTTAAGGAAATTAACAATGAAATCTGATTAGAAAGCGATGGTATCGGGCCCTTATTTTTGTTCCGGTGTCCGGTATAGGTCTTATATATGGTTTAGGTCCTTTCTGTAAAGTTTGGTCGAAATCGGGTTTCCTTTGAAGTGTTTCGGACACAAAAAAATGGAATACTTGATATTTTATGAAATTTGATAGGATTCATGGACCTTGAGGCTTAATTTGACGCATATGATGTTGTTTTGGTGATTTGATCGCACGAGCAAGTTCGTAGGATGTTGGGTGAGTAATCTGTGAAATTTGGTGTCGTTCCGGGAAGTATAGGTCAGTTCGGCACGTTGTTAGCGAAGTGAGAAAACTTAAAAATTCCTAAGTTTGGTTCTTGAGTTTTGGGGGTGTGAATTCGAGTTTTAGCGTTGTTTTGAGTGTTCCGAAGGCTCGAGCGAGTTCGTATTATGATTTGG
Source organism: Nicotiana paniculata (assembly GCA_005239505.1). Taxonomy (NCBI): domain Eukaryota; kingdom Viridiplantae; phylum Streptophyta; class Magnoliopsida; order Solanales; family Solanaceae; genus Nicotiana; species Nicotiana paniculata. The sequence goes on along the minus strand of ML353360.1, from coordinate 5,064 downwards.
GACTCGTTGGTATATTTTGTCAGGGGCTCGGGTGGGCCCAGGGGGCCTCCCGGACCCCCCACGAGGCCAAAAACCAGCAAAAGCCATTGCTGGTGCGCAACTACTGGTGTGGCCGCTGGTGCAGAGTTTTCATCACAGGCGCGACTCCGCAGGTACAGAGTTTCCTTCGCAGGCGCGGAGTTTCCTTCACAGGAGAGACTCGGCAGGCGCAAAGTTTCCTTCGCAGGCGCGACTCCGCTGGAGCGGAGTATTCTTCGCAGGTGCGGGACCGCACCTGCGGTCCCAAAGTCGCAGGCGCGGAAATCCCTGTGAGGCAGACTTATTTAAGGATCAAAAACACGTGTTTCTTTACCATTTTTCACTTCCCAAACTCCATTAAAAGACCTTAGAGCTTGGGAGGGGCTGTCCAAAGCCATTATCATCCAAGGTAAGCATTTCCTCCCCTAAGTTGTCAATTATGCTTGGAATTCAACTACTTTTATTCTTGAACATGCCAATTCATGGGAAAATTGGGTAGAAACTTCCAGGGCTTTGATAATTAGTGAATTATCTCATATTAGCCATAAATTCGTGAATAAATTATATAATCTCGCTCCTTAGGCCTAGGGTAATCTATTCCTCCAAGAATTTTCGAAATCCGAATGTGTGGGCCCGTGGTCGAAATTCGTAATTTCATCAAGAATGCTTAACTTTGGGATTCCTTGTTAATTCCCCTTCTTGGGACTGAAATTAATTGAAATATACTGTGTTGGGCTAGTTGTGAGCCGTCAAGAGTAGTTTCGGAGTTTCGGGCGCATCCGTTGATCCGGTCCTTGGTCCGAGAAGTGCTTTTATCGAGGTGAGTCTCCTTTCTAACCTCATGAGAGGGAAATTATCCCTCTAGATAACCTTGATTGCTAAGCGATTTTATTTGGGGGCTACGTACGCACCAAGTGATGAGAGTCCGTACGTAGTGGCTATTACTGCTTCGTCCGGGTAGTTAGGACACAACATGTTCATTGTTTTTCCCTATTGTAGTCTAAATATGACTTGTATTCTTGCGTGATACCTTATTATTATCTTTGAACATTGTGATTCTTGGTTTGATCTAAGTGTGATAAGAGAAATCACGAGATGGGATCGGGCCGTACGCCACGGTAGAGTGATGATTGATTATATTGTGGGATCGGGCCATACGTCATGGCAGAGTGATGCTTGATTATATTGTGGGATCGGGCCGTACACCATGACGATATTGAGGTTACAAGATGGGATCGGGCCGTACGCCACGACGAGATTGAGATTTCAGGATGGGATCGGGCCGTATGCCACGTCGAGATTGAGATTTCAGGATGGGATCGGGTCGTACGCCACGATGAGAGTGGGACTACAGGATGGGATCGGGCCGTATGCCACGACGAGAGTGGGACAACAGGATGGGATCAGGCCGTACGCCACGGCAAGGTTGAGCCTACAGGATGGGATCGGGTCGTACGCCACGGCGGATATCAACTATGGTGGAAATTTTGGCTTGTTATTTGATGTCTAACATAGATGTACTTGGTTATTTGTCTTTCATGCCTATTGTTTTCCTTACATCTTGCTTACTTTATTAGTGTTTGACCTTAGTGAGTATCGAGTCGACTTCTCGTCACTACTTCTTCGAGATAGGCGGGATACTCACTGGGTACGTACTTATGTATGTACTCATGTTGCACTTTCTTTTTCTTCTGCACTTGACTGTTCAGGTCCGGAGGTTGGTACGTCTGATCATCAGTCCGGTGCTAGATACTGACCGGGGTTGGTTATATTTCTCGGTGAGCTGCTCTTCCTGGTGATTTTATGGCAGCACCTTGGAGTTTCCTTTTGTTATTTTCCCGTCTATTTCATTCAGACTATGGGATTGTATATATTTATGTATTCTAATAGTTGCTCGCGACACTCGTGACACTAGTTCCTGGCACACACGTGCATACATTTTGGGTTGTTGGGCTGCATTTTCCTACATATGTTTATCTTTTGACTCACGTATCAAATGTTTTATTTTCATGTCACCGACTAATATCCTGTAAATAAATGCTTAAAACTGGTAAAAGTTGGATTAATTAGTCATATGGGAAGGGTAACACTTAGTAGAATTTATGTTGGCTTGCCTAACCCCGTTGTATGGTAAAAGTTGGATTAATTAGTCATATGGGTCGTGACAACGTGGTATCAGAGCTCTAGGTTCACGTAAGTCTCACGAGTCCTGGGCAAACCCAGTAGAGTCTTGCGGATCGGTACAGAGACGTCTGTACTTACTTCAGGAGGCTACAGGATGTTAGGAAACCTCTATTTGTTCTTACTCTATCGTGCAGTCTATGATTTACTATTCATGCTTCTATTCTCTCACAAATGGTGAGGACGCGTGCATCTCATGTACCTAACCCGGGAGAGGGTGCCGCCCCCGCCGCTCGAGGCCGTGGTAGGGGCAGAGGTAGAGCACCTGCCCGTGGTAGGGGACGGGGGCATCCCAGAACTACACCGGTCCCGCCGCCAGAGGACCCTATATTAGAGGAGCAGGATGAGGTGCCCCCAGCAGATCCGGCACCCGTAGACTTTATGACGGCACAGGGCTTTCAGGAAGCCATGAGACGTATGATGAGGTTCATGGACACCATGTCCCAGGTTGGTTTATTTCCAGCAGACCCTGTCACTTCACAGGCGAGAGGGGGAGCCCAGACCCCTACTGCTCAGGCCGCAGGTCCGACAACAGCATTACATCCCACCCCGGGTACACTACCCGTGGATGATGCCCAGCCTGCAGCAGCAGCACCAGAGCCCAGGCCAGTTGTGGGTGGTGACCAGCATAAGATGTTAGACAGATGGACCCGCTTACGCCCTCCAGTCTTTGGGGATGAGCGAGGGGAGGATGCCCAGGATTTCATTGATAGGTGCAGGTATAGACTGCACAACATGGGGATCCTAGCGTCCCATGGGGTGGATTTCACCACATTCCAGTTAGAGGGCAGAGCTCGCAGGTGGTGGCAGTCTTATATTCTCAGCAAGCCAACCGATTCTCCTACTGTCACTTGGGATCAGTTCACATAGATGTTCTTGGACAGATATATTCCACCCTATGAGAGGGAAGAGATGAGGGGTCAGTTTGAGCGGTTGGAGCAGGGGCAGATGTTTGTGATGGATTATGAGGCCAGATTTTCAGAGCTGTCGTGCCATGTTCTTATGATATTACCCACCGATGCTGAGAGATTTCGAAGGTTTGTCGCAGGGTTACATCCAGGTATTAGGTCCACCATGGATCGAGAGGTGGAGATGGGTACCCCATACCAACTTGTGGTCGAGATAGCTCGACATATTGAGGGATACCGGATGAGGGGCAGGGAGCAGGGTCGGCAGGACAAGAGGGCCAGATTTGCAGGTGACTTTAGAGGTGCTCCAGCTAGGGGCAGGGGTCAGTTTGGAGGAAGTCGACCCAGTAGGCCTCCATATGTGGCGCCTCCACCACCTCCCCGAGGTGTCCCAGTTAGGCCCCAGTTCGGTGCCATGCCAGAGCGCTCTTATCGACCCCCAACTATTCAGGGTTCTTCCAGTGGTTATCCCAGTCATCAGGGGTCCATCGATCCTTATTTCAGTGCTATTTCTGAGGGCTCTCGTCGCCCTCTGGCCATTCAGGATTTATCTTCAGGGCAGCGAGTTGTAGTGACAGGGGGTTGCTTCGAGTGTGGGGACCTCGGCCACACATGGTGGTTTTGTTCCAGGTACCGGGGCAAGGCCGTGCAGCAGAGTCACCAGCCCGCGGTTTCATTACTAACAGTTCGACGGCCTAGAGGTGGAGGTCAGGTTGGCAAGGGCCGCCCTAGAAGGGGAGGCCAGTCCGGAGGGGGTAAGTCAGCTCCAGATCGTTCTAGGGGAGCTCAACCTTCGGGAGCTCCAACCAGGTTTTACGCCTTTCCGGCCAGATCAGATGAAATGGCCTCAGACGCCGTGATCACATGTATTATCTCAGTATGTGGTAGGGAGGCTTCAATATTATTTGATCCGGGATCCACGTATTCATATGTTTCAACCTTATTTGCTCCTTTTCTTGATGTCTCTCGAGAGTCCTTGGGATCTCCTATATATGTGTCCACTCCTGTGGGCGACTCTGTGGTGGTAGACCGGGTGTATCGGTCTTGCGTGATCACCTTCTGTGGGTTTGATACTAGAGCCGACCTTTTATTGCTCGACATGGTTGATTTTGAGGTTATCCTAGGTATGGATTGGCTATCTCCTTATCATGCCATGTTCGATTGCCATGCCAAGACAGTTACTTTGGCCATGCCTGAGTCTCCTAGGCTGGAATTGAGGGGTTCTTCAGTTAGCACATCTAGCCGGGTTATTTCATTCTTGAAGGCTCGACATATGGTCGAGAAGGGTTGTCTAGCCTATTTGGCTTATGTGCGGGACACCACCGCCGAGTCTCTGACGATTGATTCTATGCCAGTGGTTCGAGAGTATGTTGATGTATTTCCTTCGGATCTTCCGGGCATGCCTCCGGCCCATGATATTGATTTTTGCATTGATTTCTCCCCAGGTACTCCGCCTACATCTATCCCTCTGTATCGTATGGATCCGAAAGATTTGAAGGAGCATCTTGAGGAGTTTTTAGCTAAGGGGTTCATCAAACCGAGTGTGTCACCGTGGGGTGCTCCAGTGCTATTTGTGAAGAAGAAGGATGGGTCTATGCGGATGTGTATTGATTACCGACAGCTGAACAAGGTTACCATTAAGAACAAGTATCCCTTGCCTTGCATCAATGATTTGTTTGACCAGTTGCAGGGTGCTCGTGTGTTTTCTAAGATTGACTTGAGTTCTGGGTATCATCACTTGAAGATTCGGGCTTAAGATGTTCCGAAGACTGCTTTTCGTACGAGGTATGGCCATTATGAGTTCCTGGTAATGTCCTTTGGTTTGACTAACGCCCCAACAACCTTTATGGACTTGATGCATAGGGTGTTCAGGACGCATATTGATTCCTTCCTCATTGTCTTCTGTTGGTCGAAATCCCAATGCACACGCAAGTGTACGTGGTCGACAAGTAATATA
>MDKI01242513.1:0-34996 GCA_005239505.1 Nicotiana paniculata | reverse complement strand
AATTTTAAGAATCCCTGATTTAAGGTATTTATCCTGGAGTCAAAAAATTGAGCCTAAGTGTCAACCAAAGTACTGACTATTCTCAAGGCATCAAAAAGTTCCGAGATATTGCTGCAATTAATATCTCAGTCATGTGGTTACTACTCCTAAAAATTAAAAACTATATACACCCGATTCAATTAAAAACCCTTGAAAAAGAACTATGGTCCAAAGAAAAACCAAGGGGGAATTACTACACTACCTAAAACAAAAAAATCTTTTTTTTTGGTGTTTTCTTTAGACTTACTTCCCTCAAGAAAATTGTCTAATAGATCCATCGTCGGGAAAAGCCCAATTTTTTTTATTTTTTTATTTTTTGTGAAAAAATAAATTATTCCATTAATCTAACACAACTAAAATAGCATAGAAAGTCACCAGACAATCTCCTCACCCCACACTTAAAATTGTGCATTGTCCCCAATGCGCACCCATACATACAAGAGGTTAAAAAAAAAAAAAAGAATCCCTGGTAGGCCAAAGGCCGAAGCAGTAGCATCTCATGGGGTACTCAGACTTCTCGCAGGCCTGGTCCTTCATGCGGGTACCTCACATTTAGTTCCAACCATCTGATTTGCTGTTGCATCCTTCTAGTGGCTTTGCTTTCCATGTTCCTAAAAAAATTTAAAAATTGACACTACAAAAATAATACAATTAGAAAAAATAAATCAAAAATAAAATAAAATAAAGAAGTAAAGCTGGGTTGCCTCCCAACAAGCGCTTGATTTAATGTCGCGGCACGACGTGAATCGCTTTCTGCCTCCACTTCGAACTTATGAATTGTGCCCCCAATTTTGCATCAAGTTTTCGGTTATGCTCCAAAGGTGGTGTAACAAATCTAATTGGCCCAAGATACCATTGTACTATTTTACACTTCTTGGTATTTAGATGAGGTATGTAGTCCTGTCTTTCTGGCAAGAAAAATTCCAAAATGTAGGTATCTTGTTCCTCATTCCTTGACTCCTCAATTGGCTCGGACGATTCTATTTCCATATCATCATCCAAGCACAATGTGGAAAAATATTTGGAGTGAGTACCAATGTGCTCAAACACATGAACTTCAGGACTTTCAACATCCTCAACATCAATCACACTAGAGTCGACTAAATTTGTATCCTCAACGTCTATGGTTGACTCTAATATTACTTCTTCAACATCAGCATCCTCAAATTCTAGTTGGTTAGAGTGTTGGATTTATACTTTGGAACCCTCCATTGGAACCTCAATTTCCATCTCTAATGTACACTGCTCCTGGCTACTATCCATAATATTGGCATATTGAGCATTAAAAGCTTCAACTAGTTGACTCGTTTGAGCCTCCAAGTTGCGAATAGTTTCATCTTGCCTTTGTACCCGCAATTGTATCTCCTCATTTTGTTCCAAAAGGCACTTCATCATATCCTCGATCCTTTTCAGGTCATCATCACTGGGTTCTTTGTACCAACATCCAAACTCTCAAAATTCCACGATGCCATATTTTTCAAATTAACAAATACAACAAAAATAAAGAAAATAAAAATCAAATACTAAAAAAAAAATCAAACCTGAAACCTAGCAATATGTACACCTACAACTACACTTGATAATACCGTTAATTCCCCGGCAACGGTGCCAAAATTTGATCACGCTCAACTATGTCTAATAAAAGACTAAGCGGGCGTTGCAAATATAATCCGGGGTATTATGCCCAGAGTCGATCCCACAGGGAATTTACGTATCAAGCAAGTCTTTAGAATACACACTTTTTACTTAATCAATTCTCTCAAGACTTTTGAATATTAATCGGTGATGTTTTACTATTTCTACTGACAAAATTAATAAACTAACAATTAACTAAAAAATATGGTGTAAACAATTATAATAAAGGTCTAAGGCTATGGTTTCCCCCGTTGGTGAACTTACTTCTCGGGTACTTCGTATAACTTGATTAATTTTCTCTATCAATCATGAACACTCTATCTACCATAAATCTCTCTCAAGTAATTATGATAATTTACTAGACGCACTCTCTCAAGTTACGCAAGCTAGATCGCATTACAGTTCACTTAGATTGCACCCGAAGTATCGTTATCTCTAATCCAACCTCTAAACCCTCGGTTATGACTTTTGTCTATACTCTGGGAGTGGTGTTGTTAAAACAATTACCTAAATATGCACTCTCTCTCAAGTAGATACATAATAAATAGGCACAGCTAATTGATGGCCATTCAATTAACTACAACAATAACGTAGTTGAACAAATAGAGATGAACAATCAACCAAACTATATTAATATCACCATAAGTTTATCCCCCAACGGGTTCCACCAAAACTCTAGATTAAGAAAATTAGCTACTCATATTCATAAGAAACAATTCTAAAATATCTTGCATAATTGAACAACAAAATAATGAATAAAAGCTATAAAAATCAATGTTTGCTTCACTGAGTAGTAGTCCACAGGTTTTTATTCACTCCAATGGCTTCTTTTTTCTTTAAAGTTGTGTTATTGGGTCTATTTATATGTTTAAAATAAACCCTAGCTGTGTAGGAGACTTCTATTCCAACCGGGAAACACTTAAAACCTTTAAAAGTCGGAATTGACCGGACAGGGACCCAGGCTTAAGCCCCAAACGCCCCCTTATCGCCAGGGCAGACCTGGCGTTAGGGATCTAACGCCCCACTAACGCCAGACTGACCCTGGCTTTAGGGTCCAAATGCCCCACTAGCGCCCGGGTTGGCCTAACTTTAAGGCCAAAACGCCCGGCTATATCCCGGGTCCTTTTCGACACTTGAGCATATTTTCGACGTTCATGCATCCATTTAGCTCGGTTTCTATCTCCAATGCACCTACACATGAAATATACTCCATTATGCACATAAAAAGTGTATTTTTATCATTAATGCTCATAAAATGTAAGGCACATAACGTATTAAACCATGAATTCAAGCCCCACATCAACCGGGTTCGACAAGCACTCAGTACCGCCAGAGGCACCACGACTATCAGAATATAACTTTAGCGTTGATGCCTCGGGTATCGTCTCGGCCATTGGGAAAATCTGAGATACCAGATGGCCTAAACCCATACAAATTGATCCTTCTCAGAGGAATCCCAACTTGATGTGCAAGTATCATGGTACACATGGGTACATGACCGAGGATTGCAGGCAACTAAGAGAAGAGGTAGCCCGATTGTTCAATGAGGGGCATCTTCGAGAATTTCTCAACGACAGGGCCAAGAACCACTTTAGAGAAAGAGACACCAACAGGAAAAATGAACAAGAGGTGCCCCAAAATTTCATTCACATGATCATTGGCGGAGTCGACGTCCCACAGAGACCCATATTTAAACGCACCAAAGTATCAATAACAAGGGAGAAGCGGACTTGGGACTACATACTTGAGGACACCCTCACATTCAATGAGGAAGACACCGAAGGCTTATCTCAGCCTCATAACGATGCACTGGTAATTTCTATTCTTTTAAATAAAGTTCAAGTTAAACGTGTTCTCGTGGATCCAGGTAGATCAACAAATATAATCAGATTGAGAGTCGTGGAGCAGCTGGGGCTGCTTGACCAAATCATACCAGCATCTCGAGTCTTGAATGGCTTCAACATGGCAAGTGAAACAACGAAGGGGGAAATCATCCTCCCTATAAACGTGGCCGGAACTATACAAGACACAAAGTTTCATGTAATCGAAGGTGACATGAGGTATAATGCTTTGCTTGGAAGGCCGTGGATCCACAACATGAGGGAAGTGCCATTAACCCTTCATCAAATGATGAAGTTCCCAACAAAAGATGGAGTGAAAACGGTATATGGGGAGCAATATGCAGTTAAGTAGATGTTTGCAGTTCATGACTTGGCACCAGTATCAACGCCATCTACTTCGAAAAAGTCGAGCATCAAGGACAAACAGGTAGCCAAATAGCAGTCACAGACTATATCCTCGATTGAGCCCGAGGAACAGGTAGTCGAGGACGAAGAAGAAGATTTCCTAACTCCTTGAGCTTTCATCGCCCCGAGGAGTCAGACGTGACGAAGTTCACGGTCGAGGAACTTGAACAGGTGATATTGCTTGGTCCCACTTAGATATGACAGGGATCCCATCGGAGATAACCACCCCTCGATTAAGTGTCGATCCCAGATTTAAATCGGTGAAACAAAAGAGGAGGCCTCAGTTCGAGGTAAAGCACACATTCATCAAAGACTAGGTAACCAAACTTTTTAAGATAGAGTCCATTAGGGAAGTAAAATATCCCGAGTGGCTATCTAATGTAGTAGTAGTCCCTAAAAAGGGAAACAAACTTAGAATGTTTGTAGGGTACAAGGATGTGAACAAGGCATGCCCTAAAGACTCTTTCCCATTGCCCAACATCGATCGTTTGATCGATGCTATGGCCGGCCACGAGATCCTTACTTTTCTCAATGCATACTTCGGGTATAATCAAATTCGAATGAATCCGGAGGATCAAGAAAAGACTTCGTTTATCACGAAGTATGGTACATATTGCTATAACGTAATGCCCTTCAGGCTAAAAAATACAGGGGCTACATACCAATGCTTAGTTAATAAAATATTTGAAAATTAGATTGACAAATCTATGGAAGTTTATATTGATGACATATTAGTTAAGTCCCTGCGTGCAGAGGACCATTTGACTCATTTATAGGCAACGTTCGACATCTTAAGAAAGTACAACATGAAACTCAACCCCGAGAAATGCGCTTTTGGAGTTGGCTCGGGCAAGGTCTTAGGTTTCATGGTGTCGAACAGGGGGATCGAGATCAACCCCGACAAAATCAAAGCCATCGAGGAAATCACCGTCGTAAACAATATGAAAGCCGTACAACAGCTAACCGTACAGACAACTTCCATAGGTCGGTTTATCTCGAGATCATCGGATCGGAATCATTATTTCTTTTCCTTACTCAAGAAGAAGAACAACTTCGCATGGACTCCGGAGTGTCAACGAGCCTTAGAAGAGTTAAAACGGTTTCTCTTGAGCCCACCCTTGCTTCATACTCCGAAGGAGGATGAAAAACTCTACTTGTATTTAGCCGTGTATGAGGTGGTGGTAAGTGGCGTGCTGGTTCGAGAAGAATAAGGTACGCAATTTCTTGTTTATTATGTAAGTCGGACCCTTGGAGATGTTGAAACCAGGTACCCGCATTAGAAAATTTAGAACTTGCACTAATAAGCGCATCTAGGAAATTAAAACCATATTTTCAATGCCACTCTATATGTGTATTGACTACATACCCACTTCGAAATATCTTGCATAAGCCCGAATTATCGGGCCGATGAACAAGTGGGCCATTGAACTTGGAGGGTATGATATCGAATATCAACCCCGAACGGCTATCAAGTCCCAAATTTTGGCAGACATCGTGGCTGATTTTACGCCTGCCCTCGTACTCGAAGTAGAAAAGGAACTCTTGCTAAAAATAGGTACATCTTCGGGGGGTATAGACCCTCTTCACGGACGGTGCCTCGAATGTGAAAGGGTCCGGGCTCGGTATTGTTTTAAAACCACCTACGGGCAATATCATAAGACAATCTATCAAAACTTCTAAATTAACTAACAATGAGGCCGAGTATGAGGCCATGATTGCAGGTCTCTAACTGGCCAAGGGCCTAGGAGCAGAGGTCATTAAGTCCAAGTGTGGCTCCCTTTTGGTAGTAAACCAAGTAAACGAAAGTTTCGAGGTTTGAGAAGATAGGATGCAAAGGTACTTAGGCAAATTTCAAGTGACATTGCATAGCTTCAAGGAATGGACACTGGACCATGTACCTCGAGAACAGAACAACGAGGCCGATGCACTTGCAAATTTTGGGTCGTCGGTTGAAGAAGATGATATTGTCCCGGGGACTATCATCCTATTGTCGAGGTAGGTGGTTGAAGAAGGCCATGCGGAAATTAATTCAACAAGTTTGATGTGGGAGTGGAGGAATAAGTATGTCGAATACTTGAAGTACGAGAAGCTCCCCTCGGACCCAAAAGAATCGAGAGCCTTACAAGCCAAAGCAGCTCGATTCTCACTAGAAAATGGACATTATATTCAAGAACCTTCGACGGACCACTGGCAGTGTGCTTGGTACCGGGGGACACAGATCATGTACTACTAAAAATCCACGAAGGCACATGCGGGAACCACTCTGGTGCCGACTCTTTGATTTGCAAGGTTATTAGAGCAGGGTATTACTGGGATATAATGGAAAAAGATACTAAGGAGTTCGTTCAAAGGTGTGATAAATGTCAAAGGTTCGCACCGATGATCCATCAGCCCGGTGAACAACTCCATTCGGTCCTATCCCCATGGCCATTCATGAAATGGGGGATGGACATCGCCGGCCCCCTACCAACGGTGCCAGGTAAAGCTAAATTTTTTTTTTTATGACTGACTACTTTTCAAAATGGGTGGAAGCGCAGGCCTTCGAGAAAATAAGAGAAAAAGAAGTCATTGAATTCATATGGGACCACATCGTGTGTCTGTTCGGGATAGCCGCCGAAATAGTATGTGACAATGGGAAGCAGTTCATTGGCAGCAAAGTGACAAAATTCTTCGAGGAACATAAAATCAAAAGGATTCTATCTACGCCATATCACCCAAGCGCAAACGGCCAGGCCGAGTCCACAAACAAAACTATCATTCAAAACTTGAAGAAGAGGTTGAATGATGCTAAAGGGAAATGGAGAGAAGTATTGCCCGAGGTGCTATGGGAATATCGAACAACGTCAAAGTCGAGCTCGGGGGAAACCCCATTTTCTTTGGTGTATTGGTCCAAAGCGTTTGGTTCCGGTGATGAAGTTGGGGAACCTAGCGTCAGGTTTCAGCATACTACCGAGGATTCGAACCACGAGGCTATGAACACTTGTCTTGAACTATTAGATGAAAAACGTGAAGCCGCACTAGTTCGAATGACCACGCAAAAGCAAAGGATCGAGAGGTATTACAACAGAAGGGTGAACCTTCACCATTTCGGAGTCGGGGACTTAGTTCTAAGGAAAGTCACCCTCAATACTCAAGACCCAAACGAAGGGAAACTAGGCCCCAACTGGGAAGGACCGTACCGAGTCCTCGGAGTCGTAGGGAAAAGATCCTACAAACTTAGCACAATGGAAAGAGAGAAACTACCAAAAAATTGGAACATATCACTGCTCAAACGATATTATTGCTAAGGTTCGACCTTTTCCCCATTTTCATTTATATTAAGATTAACTCCTTGCAGATGTTCGACTGGAGATATCGAAGCATCCTTCAACTCGAAGACCTTGGGTTTTAAAGCATGCGTTGCACTCTTTTTCCCTTAGATCGGGTTTTTATCCCAATGGGTTTTTCCGGCAAGGTGTTTAACGAGGCAACATTTATATGCTACCTAAGGGGAATTCAACAAAGTATTCAAGGCTTCTTTTCAATCAACCTCGAATACTGGGGGACATCACCCTCAGAGGTTGTATTTTCGAAGAAAATAATTCACGCCAATGAGGGCCTCGAAAGGAGAACTTTGTAATGGGCCAAACGGTCAAATGAACTGTGTCCATATAGAATAATCGAGCCGCCAATGACAAAACATGTATGTATCAATTATTCAAAGAAGCATTTTGCTATATCAAAACACTTTGTGTTTCTAAGAAATATACTATTATACGAGTTTCACACTTACAATTCTACAAGAACTGGCTCAAGGGACATAACGCAAATGCACCCCGAATACTCAGGGACTGTCATCGACATTCAACACATCGAGTCATCAAAAAATCGAACTCATAAGACCTCAAAGAGGCATCTCCTCATTACAAAGTCCAAGGCCACCATACTCGGGGGCTAATGGCTACGACCATATAAAGGGCTACGGCCATATAAAAGACCACGGTCATATGAAAAGGCTACAACCAAAATAATGTGGCTCGGATATGTCCGAATTCCTCCATACAATTAAAGGCCTCCAAACACTTCAAAAAACCGGTTAAATCGGGCTACCCTCGAAAAAAGCAAATGATAAAGGGCTTCGATAAAACCAGCCCTCGAATAGTTCAGAGGCTTCGATAATATCAGCCTTCGAAAAAGCTCAAGAGGTATTCAATTATTGTTACACAACGAATTAAAAATGAGGTTCTGATCAATCGAACCTTCGAAAAATCCAACGAGTACGAATACAAAAAACACATGCTAAGGCATACCAAATTTTTCACTAAGTCTTTTAGCCGGAAAGAGGGAAACTATAGCCACTTTAAAGGCCGAATTGGACCTACCTAAAGAACCTATGGACCGACCTAAAAGAGCCTAAGGTCCAACCTAAAAGAGCCTAAGGGCCAACCTAAAAGGGCCTAAGGTCCAACCTAGAAGAGCCTAAGGGCCAATATTTAAGAGCATAAAGGGCGAAGCACATAGAGCTCGAGGCCTTACTCTTACTTAGCTCGGACTCAAATTTCCCATCACCTTAAGCTAACGTCAAATTGACTTAAATCTTAGCTCGAGGATAAAACCCTAAGAGGTATTCTGTCAGTAAGCTTAGGCTTACCTTACCCCAGATTTGAGTCGATGCTCATTCAATTATCAAAAGTTATAGCAGCAAAATTCGAGCAAACTTTGAAGGAAATTGAAGGCTAAGAAAAACAATCAAGGAAACTCCTTTCGTTTTCCTATATACAAAAGGTATTATAAAGGAGTTCTACAAAACAAAAAGAAGATTACAAAAAGATAGAATTTTTTTTATCTACGCCAGGGGGGCATCCTCCCGGGCCAATGACTTTCCCCGGACCTATTACTCCTTCGGGACCAGCCTCTTCCCCGGGAGTAGCCTCTTCTTCAATCTCCTCTTTTCCTTCGGAACCACCTTTGCCATCTTCGACGTCATCATCATCGTCGGAGGAGAGAACAAATTTGGCATCAACTTCATCTGCCTTAGCCCGTTTTATCTCTTCGGAGAGATCAAAGCCCCTGGCATGGACCTCTTCAAGCGTCTCCCTCCGAGATACGCACCTGGAGTAGTCATTGCTTTGGTTCTCCCAGTCGGCAGCTCCTCTCAACTCCATCTGAGCATCGGCGCATCCTTCAAATATATGGCGACGGTTCTATCATCCTTGATTTGTATCTCTTTGGATTCAGCCTGGGATTCCACAACCTCGGCCTCGGCCTTTGCAAGACCAGCCTCGAGCTCAGAAATTCTACCGGCCTAGACTAAACTGCTCTCTTGGGCATTCCGAAGTTTCATCTCAAGGGCAGATACTCTCGTCAGTGCATCTTCTTTTGCCAAAACCAAGTTTCCATCTTCGCTTTCTATTATTACATTCGAATTTGACTTGATCAACCTCATCTCGAAGCCGCTCTAGCATCTCCACCTTTTGCTGCAGCTGAGACATCGAAGTGTTAGCCTCTGAAGATGGGAGAGGAAGCCTGTATTATTTCAAAACAGAGGTTACCTACTTCTCTAGCTCATCCTCGTATTCACGAGCCTTGGTCAAATACGACCGAAGATTCTTCAGCTCCTCCTCTTTTTATCGCAAAGGAGCCTTAGGGCTTTCTCTTCGCCCAAAGATTTGTGCAGCTCGGCTTCATCTCAAAGAACTCCCCAATACCTACCACAGAAAATTTAAGTTATAGAAAGAGGGGCATTCTTAATAAGAAAGGAAATACTGAAGCACGAACCATGGTGTTTTGTTTCCCACTTGCCCTTCGACAAGTCCCGCCACTTGTGTTTGTCATATGATGAAGTAGCGGCTAGTTTACGAACCCAGTCCTCGAGGTCGAGAACCACATTGGCATCCACGAGACCACTGCGGAAAAAGGAGAAGAATTTTACGCAAAGCTTAGCAAAAATTGTGGAAAAAACTAAAGAAAAGAGTCCCACTCACGTTCGAAGTTCCATTTTTCAGGGAACGACATATGCTCCTCGGGATGACATCAATGGTCCTCACCCGGATGAACCGGCTCATCCAACCCGGATGAGATGGTTGAGGGTGAACTCGAGCCCAATCTTTTCAACGAAGAACCTCATCATTATTACAATTCGCCAAAAGGATGAATGGATATGGCCCAGGGTAACTTGATATCTTCTGCAGAATTCAAGCACGAGTGGATCGGGAGGACCCAACGTAAAGGGGTAAGTGTACACACTTAGGAACCCCTCTACGTAGGTGGTGATGTCCTCTTCATGAGAAGGTATCTGCAACATGACCTTCTCTTCCGAACCTCACTCTCTTCTCACGACTTCGAGGTGCTTTTTCGTAATCGAACTTATATACGTCGAAGCATTCTCCCGACGGCCAGAGACATCGGGAGGATTCTCGACTTTTTTAAGGAACAGCTTCTCGGTACAATCTCATGGAGCACCGGCGGCTTACCGCCAGTCGGACGATAGGAAAAAGAGGAGGTTCCTTCTTTTTGAGGAACATATTGGAAGTTTTTTCCATTGATTTTTAGAAGAAGAAGGAAGACGTTGGTAAGTCGTGGAGGTTTTAAAGTTGATAAGGTGGAAGAGCTGGTGGCGAAAGGGAAGTTATAGAAGAAAATAGGTGTTGCAAATAAGAGCAAAAGTTCTTAATGAGAAGTGTAAATGAGTATATATAGAGAAAATCGGCGATTGTTCATTGACATTGATGGCCGACCGGCTCTGACATGCATTTAATGATTTGGGGAATAGATTCGATGTGACACTTCGGTCGTTTCAACATTTGCGTCATGGGAATGATGTCACCTTTGGGGACTTCGGAAACTCAAGAATTTAAATCGTTTCTTGTCATTTCATTCTAAGAAACGCGGGGACTATTTGTATATGGTCGAAATCATGAAGCCCGATTTCGTAGGTTCGAGATGTTGCCTCGAGGGCAGAAGTTTAGAAGATGTCGAGCTCGGGTTCGAAGGTGGAATAAGAGGTTCGAGGGCCTGGGTGCTCGTTAAGCATTGAAGCCAGGTACGACTGATGCCGAATAATGCCGTTATGAGTTTGTTATGGAAATGACAAGATTCTCACCACGTCCCCAAAGATCATGGAGCAAATTTAAGAATAGATTTGTACGAATTAGTACAAATCCGTACTAGGTTGTTATACAGCTGTACCAATAAAATTCTTTACTACAAATAGAAGTGTAACTTATTTAGGATTTCTCCTCCTATATAAATGGGACCCCAATCATTTGTAATCCCATCTGATCATTGGCAAAGAATATACTATCTTATTTTTCTCGTTTACTGCTCTTCAGAATCATTCTTTAGCTTTATTACACTTACTTTACTGTTCTTGCTTTATTGCTCCTAACTCACCTCGAGGTCATCGAGCTCGAGGTCTCTACTGCTCTAGCAACACCGGTTTGGTTCATCAATTCTTCTCATTCATACTCCACATTACTTGTTTATTAATTAGTATTGGACTAGATCACATATCTTTAAAACCACAAATCAAATTTAATTGTTACTCGTATTTTCGAGGTAAACAAAAAAAAAAATTATTAATAAAAATATATTATTTTCTTGAAACGTACTAATAAAGAAATAATAATGTCAAACAAAGTAAAACAAATGTAGTAATAGAATCTGTATGTTCAATTGCTCACTCTATCAAGAGATACGGTGAAATAATAAAATTTCTATCTCGAATTTTGACTAGGAAAACTTTGATATAAATACATATTTTAAATTAATCGATTTAATAGATTAAAGATTGATATAATGGTTAAACCCAATAATATTCTAAATAGTGAGTTCATTCCGTCTAAAATAAGCCTCTTCACCAACTACTTCCGCTAACCTAAGCCTTTATGCGCATTATTATTATTACAATTACTTTTAGTGTACTTGCGTTGCACGTGTGGTTAGCGCCAATTAGTAAATGTATGTAAATCAAGTTATCAAATGCTAAGCTTTAAAATGTCTACATTAAATTAATTTTTAAAATAAGTAACTTTGGAAAGAGAAAAGTATAGGGAGTTGTCATTTATTTGAACAAATACCAGAAAGAAAATTAATTAATGGCAACTAACTTAGAATATGTTTTGTCTTCTAATGTTTCATTATTATTGTTTTTAAGATTGTATTTTTAATAGTTTAACTCTTACTACTATATTATAATCTATTTTATTATAAATTTCGAAAATAATGACTTGGATTTTTCACAAATTAGTTGAATCAAAGACTTTTTTGGTTAATTAGGATTGTTCTTAGTGTTAAAGAGATTTTTTTATTTTTGATTCAAATCTTAATAATAGCTCATCCCAAGTTTTGAATTTTTAATTATATCTATAATTTTATCCAATAAGAATTTTACGTTTAATATAATTAAAAAAATCGTTCAGGGTATGCGCATCGCGCGTGTATCCTAACTCAATGAGTGTTTGAGTTATGAAATAAACGTATAAGTTCCTGACAATAGTCATTAATATTGGCATTGTACATATAACTAACTCAATTAATAAAAAAACGTCTCATAGGAATCCTCAATCATCAGTTTATAATTCAACTTAAAATTTATCCCACTTTTTGAATAAATAGTTAGCATGCTTCCTTTTTATTTCAGCAGTACACATAGTCATTGAAAATATAAATAGTGGATAGAACTTCACACATATAGCAAACAACTAATAATCCATGAATTTCAGTTGAACACAAAATCAAAATGCCCTGAAAATGAGAAAAGACATTCAAAAGGAATACTAAAGTAAAGCTAGTAAAATACATTGGAGAATAACTCCGAATTATTTTTGAAAGAGTATATTTAGTTTCGATATATCATTATTCAAGTGGAATTAGTATATAAATAATTCTAATATTGATTAACTCCATTTGTCGTTATATTTGACAATAATTACGTTTATGATAATTCTAAAATTTATTTTAAAAGGTAAAATGATCGATACACATTTCGATTGGAGAACACATATTTCTTCTTAATTTGAAGGGCATATCTTTTGAAAAAATCGTACGAAAATTATAGTAATTCCTGTAACATGATATTGAATCTAAAATGATTGATATATCTATTTTTTGGTAATTAAATTCCGATATTTATTATATATTTTCATTATAATTCTTCAAAAGTCCATCAATAAAAATAATTATACTCTTTTTAGAGATTTGGAATAAAGAGGATCGTCATATAGTTTTTAGAAGAAACTGGTTCAGACGTAAAAAATTTGAGCACATATATTTTAAATTAATTTGAAGGGCATATCCTTTAGGCTAAACTTACAAATATTGTAGTCATTTTTGTGACATAATATCAAATCTAACATGATCGAAATCGTTATATATTTTTATTATAATTCTTCAAACAGTCATCAAATTAATACTAATTAAAAAAATTGTATCTTTCTTTTAGAGCTATTAGAATGAACGGCCAGGTAGTATAGTTTAAAGGGAAAAAATGAATAATTAAGTAACAATGTAAGGTTTAAAACTGACTAATACTGAATGTGTATTTTACAACCAATAACTTATTACGTATACAAAAAAACTATAGAGGGCCATTTATTGGAATAGATGAAAAATAAAATAATACTAAATATCAACTTATTTTGAATACTTATTATTTCATTCTTATTTCTTCTATTTTGAATTTTAACAATTTAATTTTAATACTATATTATAATTGATTCGACTTTATCTTCTAATTTCTTTCATCATCGGGGGTCTTTTTTATTTAAATATATCTATTTAAGCCAAGTTTTTTGTCAACCCTAAGATAGTTTTACTTGTATGATGAATTTGAAAAATATATGAAATTAATTTTAAAATGTTAATATTTTTGAAGTTCTAAATATTAAATTTTTCTACATAATCCAAATAAGAAAGAATGTAATATATAAAATTTAGTTGATATTGTTGTCCTAAATATTAGGAAAATAATTAAATGAGTATTCCTTCATATAAGGAAAATAATTAAATGAGAGTCCTATTTATTAGGAAAATAACTAAATTACTATTTTATCCAATGTAAACTCTATTTTTAAAGGATAAAAAAGTCGAACGTGTCACGACCCAATTTCCATTTTAGGTCGCGATGGCGCCCAACACCGATGTTTGGCAAGCCAACATTATTCAACTAACAAGTTCCATTTACTGGACCAAAACATTCCAACATATACTTAACTTAAAGTGAAAAGTATTCCATAATAATGAATAATTTAGGCAATTTAAAACTGAAATGACCAAAAGAAGTCATAACTAAGTGATTACATCCCAAAAGAATAGTCTACTAATGTGTGTGCCAGGAACTAGTGTCACAAGTATGTAGTCATCTAGCAGAATGTACAAAAGAATATATTCTATCCTACTGCCTGAAATAGAATAGAAAGTCGAAGAAAAGAGAGACTCCAACACGCTGCTAAATGGCATCATAAAGGAGCAGCTCACCATGGAATCTCGACCCAGATATCAAGAACGCGCTCTGGACGGGTAGCTAGATGTACCTGCCTCAGATCCTGTACAATTAAGTACAAAGCGTAGTATTAGTACATAAATAATATGTACCCAACAAATGTCCAGTCTAACCCCGAAGAAGTAGTGACGAAGGGTCGACTTGACACTTACTATGGCCAAACACACTATATTTAAGTATGAGTCTAAGCATGGATATAAGGCTAGATAACAGATAGTAACAGGAAGTGACAAGACTTTTCATAAATATAATTTCAATTTCTATAATTTCAGTTGACAATTTATATTTCAAGGCATTTAAAGCAGATTAAAGTCACTGAAAAGTGCCAAGAAAATAGCATGCGCATATAATGTCGAGGACGTACGGCCCGATCCAATAAAATAATAAAATGTGCACTGTCGAAGGGTCGAACGGCGCGAACCATAGATGCATCTATTAACCTGCCGAGGCGAACAACCCGCTCCCATGAGAGTAGTGGAAAGGATCACCCCGCTGGCGGAATATAATTGCGAAGCGGTTTTTTTTTAGTAATCCACTAGGCAGTGCCTAGGGCTAGTTTTTATTAATAATAACATCAAAAAAAGAAGAGTCATGTTCTATGTAGGATAGGACTATATGAAATGAAATTACATACCACCTATTATCACAATTGGGCTTGTCACAACCAATAATGATCTCACATAATGAAATGCTACTAGCATTATCTACAATGTCTATTAATAAAATTATCCTATCTAATTGATGACATAGCCCAAACCATCCATGAAGCCGATGAAGAGCCAAACCAATTGCGCTGCCTAGCCACTTTGTTTTGTTGCATATTCCGTGAGGCGTTAGCATGAATAGCCACCATCCAAAGTGTAGAGCACTTGTGCTCCAATTCGTCCACCAGTGTTCTATTTTTAGCCTTATCTGCTGTTGGACCCATTCGTATGTACTGTGCCTATTACCATACCTCACCCATTGTTTCTAGTGCTCCAATGATGTTGTAGGTGTAAGCTTTGTACCTGTCTTTTGAGGAGATAAACCTTTTTCCCACGCAATCCCATTTCTGAAGATAAGCCACACATGTGTGATCATGCGTATTTTGTGAAGAAATGCATGTATTGTCCAGCATGTATTGAACTTCTTCATTGCATGGTATCTTTTTTATAGCATTAAGGAAGTGAAATGTAAAAATATATACATTCCTACCTCCCGCAATTGATTGACAAAAAGACACCATACCCTTGATCTTGTGTATGATTCTTCTGGATAGTGTTGGAGTGTTTGTATCACTCGCTTGTGAAGTTGACTGTCCTTGTGTGCTAGGTTGATGTCAATCTGTGAGGTCCAAAACCAGAATCCATAATCTATATGTCCTTGTTTCAATATAGAACCATACCAACCTAACAACCTCCATAAAAGCTGCTTTGTCATGCTTGTGCCTATTCTTGCTTCCCTTCCAGTGGAATGAGCACAAGGTACTAATACCACTAGCTGGGAGTTGTTCAAGAGATAGGGCATAACCACAATAATGAATCCTGCAAAATGAACAAACAAAGTTAGTATAAAATTGAATCTCATGCTCTCCTCCCTTAGGATTTGAACATGAAATCCAGAAATTGCCCCATCATTCACTATCCTCCACCCTTTGACACCAGGCTCACCAACATTATTGCATTCTCTAGATCCAACATCCAGTGTAAAATTAGTTAGATGATCAACTAGTTGGTTTCCTTCCCTAATAATGTGAGAAGTTTTAAGGTTGCATCTCCCTATCAGTTCCTTAATCCCTTCAAAATACATTGCCGCAGACCAATATTCACTTCATCTCATGTTACTCCTTATTGCTATATAATTGTCCATGTTTAATGTCCTCACCAATTTCATTAAAACATGGAGCACTAGTACAGTCCACCAAGAATTTGTGCAGCTAATGCGTGATGCCTTTTTTGAACTTTTTTGTCCAATTCTCTTTGCAATTCTGGACACTTCAGTTGTTTCTCTTATAGCATATTTATGTATCCGATTTAGACTCAAGAATTCTATACTCTATAGACCCTGCTGCCCATTTCTCTTATACATTCTGGGCAGTTCAATCATCTGATTTGTTTCCCTTGTTTCTTCCATTGTGCAATAGCCTTGTCTATGACCTCCAGTAAGACATTCAAGACCTCCATCTGTCTGGCTACTTGCATCCCTATCCTCTTCCTTAATATTCATTTCATCTACTTCACTTCCCATATGTAATTTCTCACCCCCAGTATTCTGTCTCAGGTATGCAGGTTCTGAAAACCTGTCTTTGTTCCGGTCCAGCTACCATGTTTATATCTCTCTTTATCTTCCTCTCTTTGGGTTTGAGTACTAGGTACTAATACCACCAAATGAGAGGTCCATAAAGAGGCATATATAAACATAGTCTTAGTACCTGCAAAAAAATAAAATCTGTTAGTGTAAAAGATTGTTACCATACTCTCCTCTAGGCAGATTTGATTATGATAACAGCCTATGATAGCATCGGTTGTTCCTTCACATATCATTCCCTTTGTTATTTCTAAGTCCTTGCAACTTTGACTCTTATATATGGACATTGTGTTTTATCTTTATTTACTATTCTCCTACTTTGTATGTCCAGTTCCATAAAATGAGTTGCTTCAATATGACCAACATCCAAATCATAGTTTGCCAAGTGATTTGCTAGCTTGTTTCCCTCCCTGAATATATGTGTTATTTTGAAATTAAACCCCTCCTTCAGATTCATTATTTCCTCCACCTGCTCTATAATACTCCATGGTGGTTTCCACATGCCCTCGATTATGTTTTTCATTAGCAAAGAATCTGTTTGGAGCCATATATGTGGATAATTCATTTCCCTGCACATTCTTAATGCCTCCACTATTGCAATTGCCTCAGCTTCATTATTCGATCCCTCACTAATTTCTTTGCCCATAGCATACTGCACATCACCAGATTCATCTCTCAAACAAACTCCAATGGAGCTTCTCCCAGGATTCCCTCTAGTTGCCCCGTCTGTATTTTCTTTAATCCATCCTCCCATAGGTGGTTCCCAGATTACCTTCTCATATGTCAATTTTGGAGTATAGTTTTCAAGCATCAATAACATGTCCTGCCATTTGTGGGAACATTGAGGCCTGGCTTTCTCAATTTTACCAGTGATTGTAGTGTAGCTGATACTTGATAGATCACTCGATTAATAGATATTTCTTCTCCATACTTTAGGCCATTTCTCCTTTTCCACAACTCCCACACAATACATGATGGAAATGCTTGCATAATGGGCTTAATTCTGGGTGCTACAGGTGTTGTCCAGCATTTAATTATTGCCTGATGAAATGTTACTCCCTCGATTGCAATTCCAGCTCTCCTTAGGAAATATTTTCGTACTGTAGTTGCTGCACTGGATGAAAAGAACAGATGGACCGGTGTTTCTTCCTTAGGTTCAGCACAACACCAACACCTTGATGGCTTGGAGTAGCCTATCCTGCGCATGAAGTCATCAAGAGGCAATTTGGCCTTCCACACTTTCCACATAAAAAAGGCTATTTTGAAAGGCAAACCTTTTACCCACATCATCTTGTATGCTCGTTTAGGATCATATCTCCTCCTAATATATTCCCATGCTGACTTCACAATACAATTGCCTTTTGTTTATAAAATTCAGTATGGGGAATCTAGTTCATTGGCCAAAGCCGGAGGTTTCACCTTCTCTACTATGTGTGCTGCATATTCTTCTGGTAGGACCTCCATTAGTGTTTCCACATTCTAGTGCCCATTCTCGACTACATCATAGACATTATGAATGTCTTCATCAATGCCAAACTCTGCTGGAAATAGGAAGTATAGAGCACCCAAGCCTGTCCAGTTGTCATACCAAAATAATGCAGATCCCATTCTGGGGTGCCAAGCAATCTGATGTTCAATTATGTCCCTATACTCTATCATTTTTCTCCATACATGAGAGCCCCCCTCCTCCAAGGTACTACAACAACATTAAGTTTCTTGCAGTATTATTGACTCATAAATGCATTCCACAAGCTTGGTTTAGTCCTGAAGTTCCACTAGAGTTTACAGAATAGTGCCATGGCTACATCATGTAATGATCTGAATCCTATCCCACCCTCTTCCTGTGGCATACACAAGTTTTTTCCACGAAGACCAATGTCTACTCGTACCACCCACAGAACCGCTCTAAAAGAACTGAGAAAATATCTTCTGGAGTTTGTTAATTACACAGTTTGGTGGGTTCACTGCAGACAACAAGTGAATGGGCATACTTTGCAACACATTTTTAATTAAGATTGCCCTGCCTCCAACAGAAAGGAGTTTGCCTTTCCAGTTCTGCAATTTGCCAAGTACTTTGGACAACATTCCTTGATAATACTCCATTTTCCTTCGAGCATAAAATATAGGGCATCCTAGGTATGTGAAAGGAAATTCTTGTCTCTCTATGCCAGTAATCCTTTCCACCTTCCTAACCACCTCAATATTGACCAAATGATGCAAATACACAGCTGATTTTTCTTTGTTCACAAGCTGTCCTGTAGCAGATTCATAAGAGTGTAGAACCTCTATGATAAGTTGAAGTGAGGATGCATCTGAGGAACTAAATATGATGGTGTCGTCTGCATATGCTAAATGGTTGATTTTTGGACTCCACTTGGGAAGTAAAACAACGAAAATATGGATTAAGATGCAAAGAATTCAGCCCTCTAGTCAGAGCTTCAGCAGCAAGAATGAATAAGGTTGGCGACAGTGGATCACCTTGCTTTACATCCCTTGATGATTTGAAAAACCCATGAGGTTGTCCATTGACAAGCACTGAACACCAATTGTTCCCAAATAAGTCAAACACTGCGAAGCGGTTTATATAAGCATAACATGTTTTTCCTCAATTCCGTTTAAAAATGATAATTTACTTGAAACCTTCACATTATTGAAAATCTTGAAATGAATTCCCATCCAACACAAATAGTGCATATAATCGATTAACAATGTTCACAAAACAAAGTGTAAGCCTAAAACTACCTGGACATAACAGAAATAGTAACTACGTATGGACGCTCGTCACTTCGTGCGTACATAGTCCCCCACAAATAATCACATATTATATAAATTCACCTATGGGGAAATTTCTCTCTTACAAGGTTAGAAAGGAGACTTACCTTGCCCTCAAAGCTAACTTCCGAGCTCAAGAATGCTCCCAAACTCTCAAACCGGAGCCGGACAAATCCAAAACTATTTAAATATGGTGAAAAACTAATCAATATAGGCTTCAAAGTTCATTTCCCCTATTAGAGTGATTACCCAACCCAAATTGCAAGACTCCTAAAATCCGCCCCCAGATTCCGGAAATATTTGAAGAAAATCGTTACCCATAACCTTAGGATAAAAAATATATAATTTTTACTAGATTCCAGAACAAATTTCGTGGTTAGATCTTATTTTTATCAAAACCCTAGGTTTTACTCTAAACCCATATTTTTTACTAATTTTTGCATGTTAATCTTCTCATAATCTGAGTATGTATTTAACTCAAGTTGTATAGGAATTACTTACCTCAAAGTGCTAGGTGAAAACCTCCTTCCAAAAGCTCTAAAAATCGCCTAAGTGTAGAAGTGAAATGAAATAAATGGCCTAAGTCCTATTTTTAAAAGCTGTGTCCAGGCCTCTAATGTCGCATTTGAGACACCTTGTTCGCAAATGCGAAAACATCATCGCAAATGCGAACCTGGGCTCCCTCTTCATGGGTCGCAAATGCGGTCTCTGCTGGGTTCGCAAATGCAAACAAAAATTCCGCAAATGCAACTGTTACCCAGCTCAGGCTTCTTCGATTTTGCGAAGCCTTCATAGAAAATGCGATGTTCGCAAATGCGAACAAATCCTCGCATTTGTGAGGCCGGTAACAGCAGCCCAGAACACCAGAAAAACTAGAGTGTTTTCACTCCTAACGCACGTCCGAAACTCACCCGAGCCCTCGGGGCTCCACTCCGAATACTCACACAAGTCCAACAACACTATACAAACTTGCTCCCGCTATCGGAACACCGAAATATCATCAAAAACTAAGAATTACACCCTAAAACCATTTGAATCAAACTTATGAACTTTAAGTTCTTCATTCTACTTCCAACGTGCTGAAACGTACTTATACTACTCGGAATGATACCAAATTTTATGTGCAAGTCTTAAATGAAATTATGGAACTATTCCTGGTCTCGAAATTCCATTTGGACCTCGATATCACCAAAGCACGTTCCAAACCACAATTATAGAACTTCTAAAACTTCAAGAATCTAATTTTCACTATTTGGCACCGAAATGCTCTCGGATAATTCGAAACCCATTCCAGACATACGCCCAAGTCCAAAATCATCATACGAACCTATTGGAACCGTCAAATCCCAATTTCGAGGTTGTTTACTCAAAATGTTGACTGAAGTCAAACTTGACCTTTTAAGCCAACCTTAAGGAACCAAGTGTTTTGATTCCAACCCAAACTCTTCCAAATCCCGAACCAACCATCCCTGAAAGTCATAAATAAATAAAAGCAAGTATGTGAAGTCTTATTTAGGGGCACGTAGTTCTAGAAAGCAAAACAACTGGTCGGGTCGTTACATTCTCTACCTCTTAAATAAATGTTCGTCCTCGAACGGGTCTAGAAACATACCTGGAGTGCTGAACAAGTGTGGACATCTGCTCCGCATGTACTCATCGGGATCCCAAGTTGCCTCCTCGACTAGTTGTCCCCTCCATTGGACCTACAAGGCGGAAACCCTTTTAGACCTCAATTGGCGATCCTGCCTTCAATAATAGCAATTGGCTCCTGCTCGTAGCCCAATCTCTCGTCTAGCTGAATGGTATTGAAGTATCACATGAGATAAGTCGACGTGGTACCTCTGGAGCATAGATACGTGAAAAATTGGATGAAATCCTGATAAGCTCGGAGGTAGAGCAAGCTCATAGGCAACCTCCCCAATTCGCCTCAGCACCTCAAATGGACCTATAAACCTTGGGCTCAACTTGCTCTTCTTGCCGAACCTCATAATACCCTTCATCGGCGATACTTTCAAGAGAGCCTTCTCACCGACCATAAATGATACATCACGCGCCTTCTGATCTGCGTAACTCTTTTGTGTCGTGTGAAGTCTCTCCTGAATCAACCTTACCTTCTCCAAGGCATCCTTTACCAAATCAGTACCGTATAACTTAGCCTCGCCAGACTCAAACCACCCGACGGGAGAGCGACATCGTTGATCGGCTCCAACCTTACACCACTATATAATGGAGAGGGGGGGTCGATGTAGATTTTACCCGAAAGGTTGGGATCGATATCCACAGGGAGTTATAATTGGTTGGGAATTGGGTTCCTATCTAATCTAGCTATGTGTGTTGTCTTTAATTACACTTCTAACCATGAGTGGTTTTCGTTTCTAATCTAGTTTAATGCTATTGATTTTTGAAAATAAACTAAGTACAATATTTTTGTAAGAGTTTTCTCAATTGATAAAAAGCACTAGGGAAGTGACTTACACCTAGGCGAGTATCTAATGGGATCTAAATCCTAGGACAAACTTGTTGTATCAGGGGTCGTGATATAACCTCACACTTAATTACTCACTCTTAATTATTCACTATATACCTATCGGTAGTTTGAGTGACTTTGCCTGAATTTGCTTTCTCAAGCCTAATTGGGTGTTCAAACAGTGCAAGTGAAATTTGCTCAAGTCGGGTATTACTATATCTAGGTTTAACCCTTTAATTGGGGCTGTCAATCTCTTGAATTCACCTCAATTCCTTATTAGCCTATTTTACCTAGACTTAAGCCCTCTTTCTCAAGAAGAGTCCTAGTAAAAAAGGCACGAATCAGTGTTTGCAACCACCAATTCAATGGATAAAGCATGAAACAAGCTAAATATCACTAACCCATAAACAAATAAGCCCTAAAATTAAAGACCCATTAAATACCCACACTAGGGTTGGGTGAAAACCCTAGCTAATGGGTCTAGCTACTCATAATTAAGGAAGAAATCAAAGATAGAGATGAAATATAAGCCATAAATGTTAATCACAAGAACAAAATCTAAAGTTATAAGCTAAAGCTACTCTAAAACTACTCAAAGTGGAAAAGTGTTGCTGTTCACGAGCTCCCTAATACAAAAGATAACCTAAAAATGTGAAAAAGATCTATTTATACATAGCTGAAATTACTGGACAAAAATGCTTTTGCTGAGGTTCCGCTGTCAGCGAAATAATAGGCGCCTCAGCGAATGGACTTTCGCAGCCGCACTATAACGAGCACGGATTGCATTTCTTCAGATTTGGACTTGGCCTGGGATGGATTTCGCCGACAACATAAAAGCTACCGCGTCCGCGTGATATTTATTCGCGACCGCGTAAAATGTTCGCGGACCGCATTCCTTTATTTTGGCTCAGTTGCAGACTCTCTGAACATTGATTTTTCTCCCAACGGACTTCTTATCGCCTCAGTATTTAGGTGGATTTGCGGGCGCGTAAAATGGACGCTAGCTGCATTTTATGCTTGGTCCAAGGTTGCCAATTCTCTAATTCTCAACTTCCTGCTCTCAGCGAAATTTCCTCTGCGGCCGCGCTTTTGTGACGCAGTCAGCGGTCCAAATTGAGTCCAATCTCATCTCTCTGAACCTCAAGTTCGCGACACCCTTTGTAATTCGCCTCAGCGGAGGAACTTGCGTTGCAGCGTGATAATGGCGGTGAC
This sequence comes from Nicotiana paniculata, assembly GCA_005239505.1. Taxonomy (NCBI): domain Eukaryota; kingdom Viridiplantae; phylum Streptophyta; class Magnoliopsida; order Solanales; family Solanaceae; genus Nicotiana; species Nicotiana paniculata. Next base: position 11,859 of record MDKI01242513.1, on the reverse strand, counting down.
AACGCTCCGGTAAAGTTTAGGACTTGTGCAAGTTTGGCTCCTTTATGAGTTCGTTTTGGTTTCTTTGCCTCATTTTGACCATACCTGCATGTAAGCACCTTGAGTTAGTTTCGGGAATATCTTAATACATTTTTTACCCAAAACCTAAGCAAAAGAGAGTAATTAGTAGGTTAAAATCCCTAGTTATCAACTCCCCCAGACTTAAGCTTTTGCTTGTCCTCAAGCAAACAAGGTAATTCCCACCTTCATAGAAAAAAAAAGTAGAATTTCAGCTGTTCTAAAGTAACTTCATCAAGCTTCAATTGGACTAACAATTACCTTCAACACAAATACATTATCGACAACATTATGCAATGACTTTCTGAGTTCTATAGGTCTAATGTGACACAAAAGCTTTAAAAGTTGACTCAATTCATCAAAGAAACTCGCTCTTTTACGTAGGCCAATGTGGATCCCAGAATCCTTCTCCTCTATTATCCATGAGCTCATCTCACCTTATAGTATGTACACTCAAAACCTAGATTGTCAAGAAGTGCGCTCATCACTCTAAAAAGAATGCCACAAGTCCGGTTCTAAGTACCATAGGCTTGCCCCTCATGTAAATCACCACTAATGTAAGCTCACTCAACTTGAAATCCTATAGGGATTTAGCGGGATGTAATGAAGTCTTTTTGGATCAAGGCCGGACATAATGAACTATGATTGTATCATCTTTCCTTAAGCACTCCATTTTCACAATTCGGATCATGCTTTATTGGCTCTTTGAGTCATTCTCTTCTTCCTTGAGGGGACTAGAGAGACACATTGCCGCTCATTTTTCTCCTTTTCTCATCATTCCAAGCCTTTTAACATTATTTTATTGAATCCTTTCAACCTTTACTTTTCTTTTGACATGTTTCTTTTTGGCTTTTTATCCTTTTCTTTGCCTTTCCTTCTCATCAATTCTTTTTGTTCTTTGAACCTTTCATCACTTTAATTTCCTTGTCTCTCCCCCAAACTTATGTTTTTGACTATTGTTCATCATGATTGCTAAGGAAATATTGGGTTCCAAGTGAGGGTTATTATAGAACGGATGAAGGCTTGTAATGCGGTTATTGAACGAAAAAGGCTTAGGCTCAAAGGGGTTGACTAAGGATATTATAATGGTAGGCTAATGAAGTTCTCAAATTCAAATGGGACCAAGGAGATCCTATAATCACTTCTCAAGTTGAGCTCCACTTAGAATTTCGCCTAGAAAAACACTCGTGGCAAGTTCTAGACTTGTTGGCACGACACTTGGACTTGCAATTCAAAACCTCACCTCTCAAGCTACTGGATTGTTAAAGAGAAGGGAGTTGAGGGCCCACAACAACCCTAGCTACGATTGAAACTCACATATGGTCACATAAACCACTTGATGATAATTTTAGTCAACTCAAGATTCTAAGCGTCACAACTAGAGCTAGTCTCGTCAACCACTTGTCTCTAACCATGAGGTCAAAGGTAAATGTGCTGGTTCCAAGTGAAGCTTACTTGAGTCTCTTTTATTCATTACTACCATCTATCAAAACAAAAATAAAAACAGACTCCCTTAAGAAGGTTGTCACGCTGTCCATCGTAGGGAAGAGCCACCCCGTTCACACAAACTCCACCCTTGGAAAGAACTGTGGAATTAAGAAAACCAAAGGCTTATTGATCACGAAAATGCAAAAGAAAGTTACTAAAGGAAATAAGAAGCTAAACTATTAAGGAAAATTATAAAAGAAGTTATAAAGTAAAAATACGGAAAGTAAAATGAATATGTACAATAGGGGATTGAGACGAATATACATAAAAGGGGAATGAATATATACATGGAATGTTAACCTTATATACATACCAAAAGTGAAAAGTACAAAAATAAAAGAAAGAAAAATAGTATCAAGAGTTATTACAGACCAATCATCATCAAAATAAGGCCCCCTCCCCCCCAATTAAATATTAGCATTTCCCTCAATGCTAAAAGAAAAAATAGAATAGTGGAAGGGTAGAGAGTAAAGAAAACTCCCTAAGATGCCTCTATCTGCATAGGGTCATTGGCTGTGGCTGGGTCCTGTGGCTGGGACGATTTATCTCCCTCGGGGTCCTCCAGCTGGATCTCCAAATCCTCAGTCTGGGGGATCACCACCCTCCTCACTGTCTGAGCTGCAGGGGAAGGCTCTCCTATGAGGAGATCAAGAGGTATATCACCCGCTGTAGTGAGCTTAGCCACCTCCTTCTTCAAGTCATCCTGGATCTTCCTCATCTTCCTTACCTGTTTACCTAGGGACTTGATTTCCTTCTCATGAGTGCCTATGGACTTCAAAATCTTCTTCTAGTTGTCAACTAGAGTCTTCAAAGTTTCCTCCAATGATAGTGGCATCTGGATCTGGATCTGGAGCTGCTTGGGTTGTTATGGCACTGGATAAGGCAGATAGCTTTGATGAAGCTACCTGCAGCCAATTGTTGATGCCGGCCAATGTCTGGTTTACCCTCAGAGCAGTCTGAGTGTATGCTGAAGAAGAAGGCACTGAGGTAGGGATGAAGGCAGAAGGTCCGGAGGGAGGATATGGCATGGCAGTAGATGAACCCTCAGCAGTGGATGGCTAGGAACATGTGGCCATCACCTCTAACTCTTCAGACTGGCTAGTGGAAGCGGTGGATTTGCTCTTGGATTTGGGGTTGTCCGGACCCTGCAGGTTGTACCAGGTAAACAGCCTCTTCGGCTTCACTTTGGTGTCATAATCCCTTTCCTCTACTCCCTTATCCTCGAAGTACATAGTGAGGAAGTTTGGGAAGGGATATGACCTATCCTTTCCGATCGCCTTGGTGATCTCCCTAGACATAATATTCCCGACATTGATCGGGACCCCTGCCATGATAGCCCCCACAATAATAGCTCGGGATACCAGCATGTCACTGTCATGAGTAGTGGGGTTGATCCTGCTGCATATAAATATGGTCCATCCCTTCGCCTCGAAGCTCAGAGTGTTCTTGTAGATGGGGACCCTCGGTGTCAACCAAGCTGGGTTGGTCCCAGGAATAGCAATCACTGAAGCAAGACAAGGGCGGGCTAACTCATCCAGCTCCACCTTCTCAAGATACAGGGACTCATCTTCATCATTGAACCCATTATAGTCATCGAGAACTGTGCCATCAAACATAATCTTCTTGTTGCGGAATTTGGTCAAGTATGTGCCATTTTTGATGTGGGAGACATTAGCATAGAACTCCTTGACCAAAAATTCATTGGCCTCTGGCAGGTTTCTGGTGAAGAACTTCGACCCTACTCTCTCGTTAAAGTGCCTCTTGACGTTTGGGTTGTGGAGTAGAAGGTCTCGCTCAATGAACACCCTCTCCAATGTAAGTGACCTTCTGAGGCCACCACTCCCTGAACTTGTGATATTATTTCTCACTAACGACCCGGTCTTGCCATACCATCGAGTTTCGCGATCTCAATAATCCCCCTGTTTGTGTGTCACCACCCCTCCCGTCGTCCTGGACATCATCATCACTATCAATCTGTACTGGGGCAGCTGTGGAGGCTAGAGCTGCTGCATTGGGGGCCGAGGGTAGAGGAGAGTCACTAAGTCCCAAGCTATCAGAAGAGCCGGACATAGAAGTTGATTCACTTATAAGGCGACGGGGCTGGGATTGTGCCTTCTCTTGAGTCTGGCCCGCTTCCCCCTCTGAAATCTCTCGAGAGGGGATATACTCACTCGTTTCCGAAGTGTCAGGAGTGGGATTCCAGAGGGTTTTTTTCTTCCAATAAGTACTTTAGGATTTAAAGGTGCAACTTTTTGTTTGCCTCTCCCCCGTCCCCAGGAGGACTCTCCCCTCCCTGGTTTTTTATCTTGTCCACCTCTTGATCAAACCATTGTCTGCATATATAATCAGTGAATGCTCATTAGCATTGTAATTCAAGCAATTACTAGATGAAACAGATAAATGATCACATCATCTTATAACACAGTGGATCGCTGTCAGCGGAAAAAGGAGCGCGGCCGCGGATATACCACCGCTGACAGCGGAAAATTGGCCGCGTCCGCGAGAGATTGGGATTTAGACTACCCAGTCTCTGAACATTACTCACCACTGAGAGAGAAATATTGGGCGCGGCCGTGAAGGCTTCACTGCGGTCGCGGACACGGACCCAACTTAACACTTCTCTGAATATGAATTCCGCTGTCCGCAAAAAAACAAGCGCGACTGCGTAAAGCGAGCTGCTGACAGCGAAAAAATCACCGCAGCCGCGTAAAGCAGGCCAAGTCAAACCCAGGCAAAATCATATCACCGCTGACCGCAGAATTTAAGCTGCGGCCGTGGAATTTAAAATAAACGGGTACTGAAGAACATTCACGAGCTAGGGTTTACACTTAGTGGGGAATTTAAGCAATTAAGAAGTAAAGTGAGTCACCCCAACCCCCATTAGGTATCAAAAAACCATTACCCATTCATTTTCATCAATAATTAAGCATTCTTATAATTGTAGGTCTATAGTAACCCTAACAAGAAAGAAAAAAAGTAACACTAACTAAAACAAAAGAGGAAGAACCAAAATTAAAACTAAAAAATTGATCATACGAGGAGTTAGATTTGTTGTAGGAATAAGCCTTGCTAAATGAGATGAATTTTAGATGCAACAGGGGTTAATGAACGGTGCAAAGGGAGCCTTGAAGTGTTAGGGTGTGAAAAGTGTAAAAGGAGGAGGGCCCTCCTATTTATACTAAAACCCTAGGCCCCACATTGACCTACCTGGCACAGTCGCGGAATTCCACTGCGGTCCGCGCTTTTAACATGTTGAAGAGTTGAAGATGCAATGTCAACGCTGGGAGTAGAAAAATGGCCGCAGAACAGTAACCGCTGACCGCGTAAAATCAACCGCGGACACGGACCAAACTTCAGAGACATTGCATTTTTGATTTTGCAAGTTCGCGTCCGCTGCAGCATATTGCCTCTATAAAAAAGTCACCGCTGACCCCGAAATTTTGAGCGCGGTCAGCGGTCCAGTGCATACCTAGCCAATTTTCTCCAGTATTTGTCCTGCACTGTATCAACAATTCCTACACAAATCTCACAACCAGTTAGTTCAAAAGAGTCTAATCTAAGAAGAAAAATGAAAAAGAAAGAAAAATCACTTGGGTTGCCTCCCAAGAAGCACCTGATTTAATGTCGCGGCACGACATAGGTTACCATCATCATTGAAACTTTATCAAGGCCACCATGTGGCTGTCATCAAACTTTACCAAGTAATGCTTCATACGATGCCCATTAACCTGGAAGATTTCACCATTTTTGTTCTTCAAGTCAAAAGCACCAAAAGGTGTTACATGCACTACCTCAAAGGGACCACTCCATTTGGACTTTAGCTTGCCCGGAAACAGACGCAACCGGGAGTTGAAGAGAAGGACCAAATCACCCTCTTTGAATTCCTTGTTTCGAGCATATTTATCGTGCAAGTATTTCATCTTCTCTTTGTACAATGACTAGCTTGAATAGGCATGAAATCGGAATTCATCTAGCTCATTGAGTTGTTCCACCCGGAGATTTGCTGCAAAGTCCCACTCAAGATTTAACCTCTTCAAGGCCCACAATGCTTTATGTTCCAGCTCAATCGGCAAATGAAATACTTTACAAACCGGTACGGAGACATACCGATTGGAGTCTTTAATGCAGTCCTATAAGCCCACAGCGCATCATCTAGCTTCCTTGACCAATCCGTTCTATTGGCATTCACAGTTTTGGACAAGATGCTTTTGATTTCCCTATTTGAAACCTACACTTGTCCACTAGCTTGGGGATGATAAGGGGTAGAGACCTTGTGATTGACATCATATTTTGCAAGCAAAGTGTCAAATGCCCTATTGTAGAAATGAGACCCCCCATCACTTATAATTGCCCGAGGAGTCCCAAACCGTGTGAAAATGTTCTTTTTGAGGAATGCTACTACACTCCGGGCTTCGTTATTAGGCAAAGCCACAGATTCGACCCACTTGGAAGCATAATCAACTGTCACAAGAATGTAAGTATTGCCACACGAACTAATAAAAGAGCCCATGAAGTCTATGCCCTACACGTTAAAAATGTCAACTTCAAGAACAGTTGTGAGGGGCATTTCATCCTTCTTTGATATTCCCCCAGCTCTCTGACATTCATCACATCTCTTGACAAGCTCACTGGCATCTCTATACAGGGTTGGCCAATAAAAACCATAACTAAGAACCTTGGAAGCAGTCCTTGCCACACTGTGATGACCACCGTAGGAAGATGAATGACAAGCATCAAGTATGCTCATTTGCTCCTCCTCTGGGACACACCTACGAATCACTCCATCATTGAAAATATTGAACAAGTAGAGCTCATCCCAATAGTAGTCCAAACTGTCCCGTTTGAGTTTCTTCCTTTGGTTAGAAGAGAGATCACACGGGACAATGCCGGTTACAAGGAAATTGGCAACATCCGCAAACCAAGGCATATCATTCAAAGAAACCGAGAGGAGTTGCTCATCCGGGAAAGCATCATTAATTTCAATACCATCTTTTAGCCTCCCTTGCTCTTCTAGACGGGACAAATGATCTGCAACCTGATTTTTACTACCTTTCCTATCAATGATCTCGAGGACAAATTCTTGAAGCAACAAAACCCATCTCATCAGTCTAGCTTTAGATTCCTTCTTTGTCATCAAATATCGGAGCACCGCGTGATCGGTATGAACAATCACTTTGGCGCCCATGAGATAAGGCCTAAACTTCTCCATGACGAACACAATTGCCAAAAATTCCTTCTCTGTCACTGTATAATTAACCTGGGCATTGTTCATAGTTTTGATTGCATAGTAAACCGGATGAAATATTTTGTTCACCCATTGCCCCAAGACCGCTCCTACCACAACATCACTTGCGTCGCACATAAGCTCAAAGAGTGAGCTCCAATTAGGTGCGGTAATGATTGGAGTGGTTGTTAATTTATACTTCAAGATCTCAAAGGCCTTCATGCACTCTTCATTGAAATCAAATCTTTCATCCTTCTCTAATTGCTTGCATAGGGGATTCACCACTTTGGAAAAGTCCTTGATGAACCTACGGTAGAACCCCGCATGCTCAAGGAAACTTCTAACTCCCTTGACGGAGGTCGGAGGAGGTAAATTTGAAATCACTTCTATTTTAGCCTTGTTCACTTTGATTCCATCTTTCGAGATCTTATGACCGAGGAAAATTCCCTCCTCAACCATAAAGTGGCATTTTTCCCAGTTAAGCACAAGATTTGTCTCTTCACATCGGGCTAGAATCTTGTCAATATTTTGCAAACATTCTTCAAATGAGTCTCCAACCACACTAAAGTCATCCATAAAGACTTTGAGGAAGTCCTCCACCATGTTTATAAATATAGCCATCATGCACCGCTGAAATGTAGCGGGTGCATTACACAATCCGAACAACATCCGAGAGAATGCAAAGGTCCGATACGGGCAGGTGAAAGTAGTTTTCTCTTGATCTTCTGGGGCTATAAGAATCTGATTGTAACCTGAGTACCCATCCAAGAGACAATAGTAGACCCGCCCAGAAAGTCAGTCTAGCATCTGATCAAGAAAAGGCAATGGTAAATGATCTTTTCGGGTCACCTTGTTCAGCTTCCTGTAGTCCATACATACCCTTTATCCAATCACGGTCCGAGTAGGGATTAACTCATTCTTTTTATTTTTTGCCACAGTCATACCTCCTTTTTTTGGCACACATTGCACCGGTGAAGTCCATGCACTATCTGATATTGGATAGATAACCCATGTATCAAGCCATTAGATAATCTCCTTTTTTACCACCTCTTGCATAGCCTCGTTCAACCTCCGTTAATGTTCCACGAACGGTTTTGCATCATCCTCAAGTATAATTTTTTGCATGCAAAAGGCGGGGCTTATGCCCCGAATATCAGCTAAGGTCTATCCAATTGCCTTCTTTCTTCTTTGAACCACTTCAAGAGTGGAATTTACCTGCACTTTGGTTAAGCCAGCAGAAAGGATAACATGTAATGTAGAAGAAAGGCCCAAGAATTCATACCTGAGGTGTGATGGGAGAGGCTTTAACTCCAAAGTTGGTGGCTCCTCGATTGAGGGCTTTGTCGGTGGAGTCTTCCAATTTTCCAAGTCCAAGGAGAGCTTACGGGGTCCATAAGAGTAGGATCCCATTCCTTGCAATGCGTTAGAACATTCAACCAAGCTATCCCTTACATCATCCTCGTGGTTCAACAAAACAGCTTCCATGGGATCTTCCACGTTGATCATTGCACTTGTATCATCAATTATCACTTCCCTCGCAAGATCCACAAAAAGAGCAAACCTCAGTATTATTCGGTTGCCTCATTGACATACACACGTGGAAGACAACCTTTTCATCGCCCACCTGGAAGGTGAGCTCACCGGCTTCCACATCTACCAATGCCTTTCCTAGCAACAGGGAAGGCATTGGTAGATGTGGAAGACAACCTTTTCATCGCCCACCTGGAAGGTGAGCTCACCGGCTTCCACATCTACCAATGCCTTCCCTGTTGCTAGGAAAGGCCTTCCTAAGATTATAGGCACCTCATAGTCGACTTCACAGTCGAGGATCACAAAATCAGCAGGTAAGATAAACTTGTCGACCCGTACAAGAACATCATCAATAATACCAAGGGGCCTTTTCATTGTTCTATCCTCCATTTGTAGTCTCATTGAAGTTGCTCTTGGTTGACCAATACCCAAAGTTTTGAATACGGAGTAAGTCATCAAATTTATACTTGCACTCAAATCACACAATGCCTTTGCAAAATCCGCACTCCCAATGGTACACGGAATTGTAAATGCACTGGGATCTTCAAGCTTGGGAGCCATCGAGTGAACAATGGAACTAACTTGATGAGTAATTTTGATGGTCTCACATTCCATAGATCTCTTCTTAGTGACCGAGTCTTTCACAAACTTGGCATATCCCTGCATTTTCTCAAGAGCTTCCACCAAGGGTACATTAATAAACAAGCTTTTCATCATCTAAATAAACTTCTTGAATTTATTTTCACTCTTTTGCTTTGCAAGTATTTGAGGATAAGGTGGAGGAGGCCTTGGCAAAGGAGCCTTGACTTTTGGCACTACCGACTCTGGTATGTCTATTACGTGTTCTCTAGACGGGTTCACGTCATTTTGAGGTTCCTGCTCGTTTTCATGAATATCAATCCTTACTTCACCATGCAATTGCTCTTCACTCACTTGCTCATCAACTATAGGAACATCATCATTTTGCATTTCATCATCATCACACACAACTCTCTTTTGCTTGGAGGTACTTGTTTCACCACCTCTTCAGCTCCTTGTGGGTACCGCCATTGCATGACCGGTATTGTTATTGTTCCCACCATTCAAGTTTACTACCGTGTCACTAGGTAGTGACCCCTTAGGGCGAGTGTTCAATGCTTGCGATATTTGACCCATTTGGACCTCAAGATTGCGGATGGAGGTAGTGTGGGAGGCAATTTGAGCATCAAAATCGGTAGTCCTCTCCATCATCTGTTTAAACATATTCTCGATCCGTCCCATATCATTGCTTGACGAACTTTGACCTTGAGATTGATATGGAGGTGGATTGTTGGGTTGTTGATACATCGGGGGCCTTTGAAAGCCCTACCCCCGATTTCCATTTCCTCCCCAATTTTTGTTTTTGTTGCCATTCCAATTGTTGTTGTCACCCCAACTCTGGTTGTTGTTCCCCCAGTTGTTTGAGTTGTTGTTGTTATTGTTCCAGTTTCCTTTCCCTTGATTATTCCAATTCTGATTATTCCCTTGAGATCGCCATTGTTGATTTGGAGCATTGCTCCGTTGTCATTGGTAGTTGTTGGCATACAATACTTCTTCACTTTGGTCATCATATGAATCATCATTGTTGTAGCCACTTCCACTTTGCTCATGGTGATAATTATTGCTTTGCATTTGTTGGCCACATTGTCTTCTCCTGTTGACCATTAGATTGACCCCTTCCATTGCATGTACTTGCTTTGGTCCTTGGATTTGATGAAGCTGTGCTTTGGCAAGCTGGTTCATAGTTGTTGTTAACTCAGCTATGGCTTGTCTGTGGTCTTGGAGTACTTTATGAAGATTGATCACATTCGGGTCACCTTGAGGAACGTTTTCCTGACTTTGCCACACTGAAGAAGTGTCAGCCATTTCATCAAGAATGTCACAAGCTTCAGCATATGTCAGCTTCATAAAATTACCCACAGCTAACTGGTTTACCACGCACTGATTGGTCGTGTTTATGCCCCGGTAAAATGTCTATTGGATCATAGCATCTGTCATGTCATTATTGGGGAATTCCTTGACCATAGTTCTATATCTCTCCCAAATCTCATGAAGGGGTTCATTGGGTTCCTGTTTGAATGCTAAGATTTCATCCCTTAAAGCTTCCATATGTCCAGGTGAGAAAAACTTGGCTATAAACTTGTCAGCCAACTCATCCCACATAGAGATGGAATGGTTGGGGAGTTTTTCAAGTCCGTCCAATGCTTTCTCTCTAAGTGAAAAAGGGAACAGTCTCAGTCTCAATGCATCCTCCGATACGTTTGTCTGTTTAGTTCCCCAATAGGTATCCACGGATCCTTTGAGATGTTTATATGCATTTTGATGGGGCACACCTGTGAATTACCCTTGCTGCTCCATTAAATTCAATATCACATTTGTAATTTGGATATTGCTCACCCGGATTCGGGGTGGGACAATCGCACTAACATATCCTTCATTTGGAAGCACCCGAGGAGCTGCTCTTGGAGGGGCTGGGGGAAGGGCTAGAATATATTCATTGGCCTGATGGCCTCTTCTTTAAGCTTGAGGCACCAAATGAGCCTCATCATCACCGTTATCGTCTACCTCCTCCCCCGGGAGAACATTTCCGAGAGGATCAGCCATTTGCACCTAAAGCGATTAAAACACACAAGTTAGTAAAATAAAAGGAAAGAAAAATAATACATACAACTAGTCAGATAGATAGACAAAACCGTTTAACTCCCCGGCAACGGCGCCAAAAAAAGATCGACTCCAACCCTGCACCACTATATAATGGCGAGGAGGGGTCGATGTATCTTTTACCCGAAAGGTAGGGATCGATATCCACAGGGAGTTATAATTTGTTGGGAATTGGGTTCCTATCTAATCTAGTTATGTGTGCTGTCTTTAATTACACTTCTAACCATGAGTGGTTTTTGTTTCTAATCTAGTTTAATGTTATTGATTGTTGAAAATAAACTAAGTACAATATTTTTGTAAGAGTTTTCTCAATTGATAAAAAGCACTAGGGAAGTGACTTGCACCTAAGCGAGTATCTAATGGGATCTAGAACCTAGGACAAACTTGTTGTATCAGGGGTCATGATATAACCTCACACTTAATTAATCACTCTATACCTTTCGGTAGTTTGAGTGAATTTGCCCTAATTTGCTTTCTCAAGCCTAATTGGGTGTTCAAACAATGCAAGTGAAATTGACTCAAGTCGGGTATTACTATCTCTAGGTTTAACCCTTTAATTAGGGCTATCAATCTCTTGATTTCACCTCAATTCCTTGTTAGCCTATTTTACCTAGACTTAAGCCCTCTTTCTCAAGAAGAGCCCTAGTAAAAAAGGCACGAATCAGTGTTTGCAACCACCAATTCAACAGATAAAGCATGAAACAAGCTAAATATCACTAACCCATAAACAAATTGTTGGTCCTAAACGCCCATGCAAGTATACATGGTCGTAGCAAGTAATATAATGTTAAATCGAATGTCGAACCCACAGGGACATGCGTAAACTACTTGCTGAATCACTCTAATTGTTATTTAATCAAGCCAAAATAAAATCCAGGAAT
>ML353359.1:0-15812 GCA_005239505.1 Nicotiana paniculata | reverse complement strand
AAATAATTAATCAAAATAGCTAATAATTACATAAAATTAAATTAATGCTAAATACATGAAATTTAGGCAATTAACTAATATTTAAAATATAAAATGACTAACTATTTAAAATGGCATAAAATGTAAAATTAGGCTATAGTTGCAAAATTATTGTAATTATGGCCAAACAATGCCAAATTGACTAATTTGTGAAATAATCAAATCCTAATAGGGTTAAAAATGATATATTGAGCTAGGAAACATTCTGAAATTATTTATAATACAATTAATGAATAATTATTAAATATAAAAATACTGAATAAATTGGAAGAGAATTTAATAAAAATATGAAAAATTACGGAAAAACACCAGTTATTATAAAGAATGATTTTGAAGGTATATATGCAAATTTTAAAATAGTTTGAGGAAAAATTGGGTATCAACATTGCGTTGCCGCATGTTGGAGATGTGGGACGCTTGGTCTAACGGTATAGAACCACCCAGTGCCATCCCTGGTTTTCCCGAATTGATTCCCAGAACAAGTGGAACCTCCAACATCCCTATAAGTTACCCGGCCATCCCGTTCGGGTACTCAACTATGTCAGCCCATTTCGCCGGAATGCCTTCTGAGGTTCGTCCCCAAGCGCTGTTTTCAGGAGTATCTTCTAACATATTCACCGCACCACCATTCTCTGCTACGGCACCACCAACAGTATCCGGGCCAAGTTTCGAGCCGCCAGCCTTTACTTTCCAAACACCACCATTTCATTTGGACACGGCTCATGTCACCCCAAACTCTTATCCTCAGCACCCTCGGTATGAGTCTACCATGGAATAAGAGAAAACTGTGAAAAACCCCGAGCAAGGGGAGATTGCTCGGAAAATGAAGTCTCAAGAACATGCAAGGCCTGAGTGGCCAGAAGAGTGTCTCCTACGCTGACTTGTGCATGTTTCCACATGTTCATCTGCCCATCGGGTTCAAGACTCCCAAATTTGAAAAGTATGATGGACATAGAGACCTCATAGCCCACCTGAAAAGGTAATGTAATCAATTAAGAGGAGCGGGCAGAAAATAGGAACTCTTGATGGCTTAATTCGGGGAGATTTTAGCCGGAATTGCATCCGAATGGTATATGGACCAAGACATCTCCCACTGGCACATATGGGACGATTTGGCCCGAGACTTCGTCAGACAATTCCAGTACAACATGGACATAGCTCCAGATAGAAACTCTTTGTCTAATCTCAAGAAGAAATCTTCAAAAAGCTTAAGAGAATATGCTATCAAGTGGTGCGAACAAGCGGCCAGAGTAAAACCCTCAATGGATGAGACCGAGATTGTTAGTGTCTTCTTGCAAGCCCAAGAGGCTGACTATTTTCAGAACATGATGTCCGCTATGGGCAAGCCGTTTGCAGAAGCCATAAAGATTGGGGAGATGGTCCAAAATGGTTTGAAAATGGGTCACATCCTGAGCCAGTCAGCTATAAGAGCAACTTCTCAAGAAATCCACAATGGGTTGGGGAGTGCAGCAAATAGGAAAAAGAAAGAAGAAGTAGCAATGATGGCCTCAAGTCTAAGAAACCCCCGTCAACCCGGGGTTACTTTTCCAGCACCCCACGACATTACTATCCTCACCAAGATGTGGCATATTCCATGACGTCTCAGCCTTATCCAGTAATGAATGCCCAGCCGTACGCCCGACCACAACAATACTATAACCAGAATCGAGCTCCACCTGGCAGAACCAACCCTCCTCACCAAACCCAGTATAACGCCCTCCACAAAATAATTATAACACCCATCCCTGTGAGCCACCCAGAAGGGATAACTTTACACCAATCGGTGAATAATATTCTATAATTTTCCCAAAACTGGTTCAAATGGGTCTATTACAGCCTGTACCCCTAAACAGGCAAAACCCAGAATCCCCTTCCTACCGACCCGGTACTCGATGTGCTTATTATCATTCAGGGGCAGAAGGATACGACACTGAGGATTGTTAGACCCTCAAGCGGGCGGTTGAAAATTTAATAGAACAAAAGGGGGTGGTACTGAGGGATGAAGAGGCTCGTAATGTGACCAATAACCCATTGCCGGCTCACAACAACATGCCAGTTATTGGGATGATCTGCGAGGACCAAGATTTCGACCCAGCTTTGAAAGTTATCATTGCCATTGCTGATACAGAAAAGGAGCTCAAAGCGACACTAAATCAAGTTAGAGATGAAAAGAAAAGCAGCTTCACTCCTCAGAGCACTGGAAAAACTATGGAAACCAAGACAAGGGCATGACCTCCTAAAGATGTCGTTCTCTATGTTCCCAGTGCCCCCAGAAAAGAACAATTTGTGTTGAGTCCCCCCAAAATATTGGAGCAAAACTAGGCTATACTGAATGTACCGAAGATGTACGTACCAAAGCGGATTTATGTGGTGCGGGGGCTGATAATTTCACCCAGGCTGACTGAGCTCGTAGTTATCAGTCGTGCACCATAGAATCCCATGAAGGACACCACTATCGTCCCCTGGAACTATAATAAAATAGTGGTAACGTACAAATGAGAGGAAATCACGGGAGAGGTGAGTAAAACGAACTCGTCTGAGAAGTACCTCAACTTGAAAGAATTGAACAAGAACAAACAGAAGCGTTTTTCGCTTAAAAAGCCAGTCAGTGCTAAAGAGGCAGAGGAATTATTCAGAAAAATGAAAACTTCTGAATACGTCGTGATTGATCAACTCAGAAATTCCCCCTCTCAGGTCTCACTTTTGTCCTTGCTGATAAGTTCGAATGAGCATCAGAAAGTGCTAATAAAGACGCTTAATGAAGCATATGTTCCGGCCGAGACCACGGTTGAGCAATTAGAAATAATGGCGGAATGATTTTTTGAATTCAACCGGATCTCATTCAGCAGAAATGACTTGCCTCCGGAAGGGGCTGCCCACAACAAAGCTCTCCACTTGACCGTTAAATGTGAAGGATACTAGGTAAAAAAGAGTTATGGTGGATGGAGGATCTGGGGTTGACATCTGCCCTCTCGCGACCTTGCAGAGAATGGAAATTGGGATGGAGAGGATTAGACCCAACAATGTTTGCGTACGTGCTTTTTACGGCATCAAGAGGGATATGATAGGGGAGATTGATTTGGTCCTAACCATCGGCCCTATGGATTTTGAAGTTACATTTCAGGTCTTAGACATGGACACCTCCTACAATTATCTCCTAGAAAGGCCTTGGATCCATACCGCAGGAGCCGTACCCTCTACTCTCCACCAGATGGTTAAGTTTGAACAAGAAGACCAAGAAATCATGGTCCACAGGGAAGATGATCAATCAATTTACAGGGACCCATCAGTCCCACACCTGGAAGCTAAGGAAGGTAGCTAGCACATAGTCTACCAAGCTTTTGAGATCGTGGTCGCAGACTAGTATGAGGAAGGAACCCCGTGTCCTCAACTATTCTTATCAAACGCATCGATCATGGTCTCTAATGACATGATCAAACATGGGTACAATCATAGAAAAGGGCCCGGGGTATCTTTGCAAGGCATTACAGAACCTATCACTTTGACTGCCAGCGAGAAATTCTTTGGCATAGGGTTTCAAGCTACTTCCGCTGATGTTAAATAGGCTAATGAATGTAAGAACAATGGATGGGTCCTTCCTCAGCCGGTCCCGCATCTTGCCAAAACGTTTGTCAAGCCAACGTACATAGAGGAAGAAGAAAAAGGCCTTCACGACTGAAGAAATTGAAGAGATCTGTGGGGCAATGAGAAAAATGTTGTATGAGGCTCACATGGTCCAACTGGGTGAAGGTTCAAGCATTGCTGAGGTGTAATATATGGGGCCCGGTGCCAAGCTTCAAAATTGGAAGGCTACTCCATTCCCAGTCAGGCGGGAATCCCGGTAGTTCAGCCTTGCCATCCTTTCTGCATTATGAGTTATTTCAGGGTGTAACTCGAGTGCTTTAGTTTTTTGTCTTTTAAATTCTGATGTAAACCCTCTTATTTTCAAAATTAATGAAATGAAATCAATATTTCATCGTCCATGAATCTCTTTCTTTATTCTTCCTGATTTTTGTTATTTTTCTTATCTCTCTTTTCAGTTCTAATAATGCGTACTTAAAAAAAATGACATGCTCGCGGACTTCATGCCCAAATCTTAATATGCTGTCTAACCATGAAATAATGAATCAAGAACCGGAATATGATGAAGATGAGGTTTTTAGGAAAATAAACCGAGAACTGGAACAATTCAATAATAAGCCTAAGCCAAACTTAAATGAAACCGAGCCGGTTAATTTGGGTAGTTCGGAAGAGGTCCGAGAAACCATGATAAGCATTCACGCTGATGAAAGAACTAGGGATGCATTGATCTAACTTTTTTTCGAATTCAAAGACGTGTTTGCCTGATCCTATGATGACATGCCCGGACTGAGTGTTGATTTAGTAGTGCACAAATTGCCAACTTACCCCGGTTATCCACCTGTCCAACAAAAAACAGAGAAAATTTAAAACAGACATCAGTGACAAGATCAAAGAAGAGGTCACTAAACAGTTGAAAGTCGGTGTAATCCAAGTGGTCCGATATACCACATGGCTGGCTAATGTTGTCCCAGTGCCGAAGAAAGATCGCAAAGTCCGAGTGTGTGTTGATTATCGGGATTTAAACAAACCAAGCCCCAAGGATAACTTTTCATTGCCAAAGATCCAGATCCTGGTTGACAATTGTGCCAAACATGAGATACAGTCTTTCGTAGATTGTTATGCTAGGTATCACCAGGTTCTAATGGATGAAGAGGATGCAGAAAAAATGGCTTTCACCACACCTTGGGGTACTTACTGTTACTGGGTCATGCCATTCGGTCTGAAGAACACCGGGGCGACTTACATGAGGGATATGACCACTATTTTTCATGACATGATGCACCAGGAAATCGAGGTATATGTAGACAATGTGATCATTAAATCTAGAACGCAGGACGACCATGTGAAGCATTTGAGAAAATTCTTTGAACGCCTGCGCAAGTATGACTTAAAATTAAATCCAGCTAAATGTGCATTTGGAGTTCCATCTAGGAAGCTTTTGGGGTTTATAGTCAGTCGGAGGGGCATCGAACTGGATCCAACAAAGATAAATTATATTCGAGATTTGCCCCCTCCGAGAACCAAGAAAGAGGTCATGAGTTTGCTGGGTAGATTGAATTACATCAGCAGGTTCATCGCTCAGTTAACATCCACGTGCGAGCCCATATTTAAGCTATTGAAGAAAGATGCAGCGATTAAATGGACAGATGAATGCCAGGCAGCTTTCGACAAAATCAAATAATATCTGTCAAATCTGCAATGTTTGTCCCACCCGAACCTGGAAGGCCTTTGTTCTTATATTTGACAGTGTTGGAAAATTATTTCGGATGTGTTCTCGGGCAACATGATATGACCGGGAAGAAAGAACAAGACATATACTATTTGATCAAGAAGTTCACAAGTTATGAAGCCAAATACACTCCGTTGGAGAGAACTTGTTGTGCCCTGACTTGGGTTGCACAAAAGCTCAGACATTATTTGTTGGCCTATACCACGTATCTCATAACCATGCTGGATCCTTTGAAATATATATTCCAAAAGCTGATGCCCACTGGGAGATTAGCAAAATGGTAAATCCTTCTCACCGAGTTTGACATAGTCTACGTCACCCCACTGCGATGAAAGCTCAAGCCTTGGCGGATCATCTAGCTGAAAATCCTGCCGATGATAAATATCAACCCTTGAGTACTTATTTGCCGGACGAGGAAGTAAATTTAGTTGAGGTAACTTCAGAAGACACAAAAACCTGGAAAATGTTCTTTGATGGAGCCGTGAATGCAAAAGGTGTTGGGATTGGGGAAATATTTATTTCACCCAAGGGACAACACTATCCAGCCATCGCCCGTCTTCGGTTCTTCTGTACAAACAACACTGCTGAATATGAAGCTTGCATAATGGGCATGAGCATGGCAATTGATATGGATGTAGAGGAGTTGTTAATCATGGGAGACTCCGATTTGATCATTAAGCAAGCACAACGTGAGCGGAAACTCGGGATGTTAAGCTTCTTCCCTATAAACAACATGTTGAAGATCTTAGCAAGCGATTCAAAGCCGTTGAATTCAGGTATATTCCTCGATTATACAATGAGTTAACTAATGCATTGGCTACCTTAGCTGCAAAGCTGGCATATCCGGGTAATGTCTATATCGACCTGTTGGAGATTCAATTTTGAGAAAGAAGTGGTTATTGTAACACGGTTGAAATAGAACCTGATGTCCAACCATGGTATCATGATATTAAAAGGTTCTTGAAAACAAAAGGATACCCGAAGCAGGCCAATGGAGACCAAAAGAAAACCATTAGAAGGCTCGCCAATAGTTTCTTCTTGAGCAGAGAAGTGTTGTATAAGAGAACTCTCGATTTGAATCTGTTAAGGTGTGTGGATGCCAAAGAGGCTGAAAAGATTATGAACGAAGTGCATTCAGGAGTATGTGGTCCCCATATGAACGGATACTTCCTTTCAAAGAAAATCCTACGGGCGGGATATTACTGGATGACCATGGAAAAAGATTGTTTCAGTTTTGTCCGGAAGTGCCATCAGTGTCAAATACACGGTGACTTGATTCATGCGCCACCTTCAAAGCTACATCCCATGTTAGTACCTTGGCCGTTCGATGCTTGGGGAATGGATGTCATTGGTCCAATCGAGCCGAGAGCTTCAAACGGACACATATTTATCTTGGTCGCCGTCGACTATTTCACAAAATGGGTCGAAGCAGTCACATTCAAAGCCGTCACTAAGAAAGCAGTGGTGGACTTTGTGCATTCCAACATTATCTGTTGTTTTGGTATTCCAAAAACTATCATTACTGACAATGCTGCAAATCTAAACAGTCACTTGATGATGGAGGTATGTAAACAGTTTCAAATAACACACCGTAATTCCACTCCTTACCGGCCCAAAGCCAATGGCATCGTTGAAGCAACAAATAAAAACATCAAGAAAATCCTCAGAAAAATGATTCAAAGTTCCAGGCAATGGCACGAGAAATTGCCTTATGCATTATTGGGATATCGCACGACCGTGCGCACATCAGTTGGGGATACGCCCTACCTATTGGTTTACGACACTGAAGCCGTAATACCTGCAGAAGTCAAAATTCCCTCCCTTCGGATCATTGTCGAAGCTGAAATTGAGGATGATGAATGGGTCAAAACCTGACTGGAACAGTTAACTCTGATTGATGAGAAAATAATGGCCCCAGTATGTCACGGGCAGTTGTACTAACAAAGAATGGCTCGCGCCTATAACAAGAAAGTGCGGCCTAGGAATTTCGAAGTGGGACAACTCGTCCTAAGACGTATGCTCCTGCACCATGAAGAGGCGAAAGGAAAATTCTCCCCAAATTGGAAATCTCCCTACATCATAAGGAAATTGCTACCAAAAGGGGCATTATACTTAGGGGACATCGAAGGAAATGACCCCGAAACGACTGTAAATGCAGATGCAGTCAAAAGGTATTATGTTTGATCCTTTCGTGATGTTGGCGCTTCCCAATTGAAATGACGAAGGCTTACATTCTCACTACCCCAAACACTATCAAATTTTGTAAATCCTTTTGATCCATCTGTCTTTCTTTCATCACCCTCCTTGGAATAAAAAGAAAATCATCAAAACAAAACAAAAATGTTTTCCTGAACTACCTTTGACTTGATTATGAAAGGATACGTTGGCAGCCTCTCTCTGGGGTTCAGTCACACCAAAATAAAATTCTATATTTCCCCAAAATTTTAAGCTAGGGCGAATTTTATGATATGTCCGGCGATGTTTTCGCCTGAAAGGTTCCAAAGTTGTAATTCAATACAAATTCTTTTCACCAAAATCCTGTTCAAGTCCTTACGATCAATCGGCAAAGATGTCTAAAATTGGAGGGTACAGTTGTTTGGATCTAATACAAGCAAATGAGAGAAATAAAATGAGAGAGTCTTATAGGTGAAAACCCACACGGGCACCGTGAGGCGACGGTAAGAAGAGAAATTAAAATGAGAGAGTCATATCGGTGAAAACTCACACGGGCACCGTGAGACGACGCAAAGCAGAGAAATTGAAAATGAGAGAGTCTTGTTAGTGAAAACTCGCAAAGAGCACTACAAGGCGATGGTGAGAAGAGAAATGAGAGAGGTTAGTTGGCGAAAACCCGCAAAGGGCGCCATTGATCCAAAAGGATTATGGGTCACCGACATTGACGCAGTCTGGGGCTAGGTTTCTCAATCTCGAGGTAATAGTTGTGATAAATTTCTGAGAGTAAGACGGTTTGCGCAGATCGGGCATCCAGTCCAAGAATCATGTCATGTTCATTGAAGGCCGCATAAACTCCAGATAAGTCCTTCTTTCCATTCTGTCATTTATTTTCTCTTTGAATCCCTTTCGGTCTAACTGATATTTTCGACGTCAATACCACACAATTATATAAGTTAATTGTGAGGTACCCAATTTTTCGAGTGTTGTCTAACTGGAAGAACCTGGTTCTTCTTGGTGTTCCAACTACTACTGTTGCAGAATAATAAAAGCAGTAAAGTAAAAACACATAGATTTTTACGTGGAAAACATCTAGTTCAAAAGGTGAAAAAACCACGACCTACTCCTCAGTAGGATTTGCTCAAACACTTCACTAAAAACTCTGAGCCANCCCCTAGCTAATTTCTACAAGCTTCAAGTTAACTCTAACTTGAACAATGCGTACCTATTACAATTGCTTCTATGAAAGCTGAAAAGATACAATATTAAAACTCCTACGACAATCAACTAGACACAATAATTAATCAGATGGAACTGATTCTTTTAGTTGATCTGTAGCCTTTAAATCGCACAATGATTCTGCTAGCCACTCTGGGAACTTTGCTTTCAGATTTTGATTCACTTCAGCTTTTGTGCGTATAGAATTCCAGCAGAAATACATCAAGTATTTATAGAGTCAGTTGTTGAGCTTGTCGTCCAATTCTAGTCCAACTCTAACTGGGTGAACAAATTCGTACGAAACTCAACTTCCTTTCTTTTGTTACTTTCGTTGCTGAATTCGACTTCAATCTTCTCATCAGTTTGCAACCTTTTCGCATTAGGAGACAATCTCTTGGTTCATTGATATTTCACATTCACAAATATCTCCTATGCATATACGGTTCATGTGCCAGCTATTCAGTTCAAGATGTGTGCTCTGATGGACCTGGTTCAACTGGTCAGCCATTTGTCAATCTTCAAAACTATGCAGTGACATGGGTCAACAAATCCCCCCTTTTTGATGATGACAAACTCTGTGCTTAATCCTGTATACACTTCAAACACTTTGTATGGTTTTAAGCATTAATCATAGAGAAACCAGGTTCATTAGGTTATAAATATCACTTTGAAATTT
Source organism: Nicotiana paniculata (assembly GCA_005239505.1). Taxonomy (NCBI): domain Eukaryota; kingdom Viridiplantae; phylum Streptophyta; class Magnoliopsida; order Solanales; family Solanaceae; genus Nicotiana; species Nicotiana paniculata. The sequence continues at coordinate 6,396 of ML353359.1, read as the reverse complement.
TTTTTGAAAAAGTTCAGCACATATCTTCCCCCTTTTGGCATCATCGAAATGTTTGCAAAATGATACTATTACGAGACTTATTAATTGTTACTCATGGCCATTGAGGCAACTGCAGGTGCAAAGCATGATTAATAAACACAAGAAGCCAATAAATGTTAGCTAACTAAGAAATTGGGACAAGTCAATAACTAGAAGAAAAATTCATTGATTACTAACGATTATCAACCACCATACAGGAAAATAAAAAAAAACCAACCATGAGCAAAAAACAGAGTAAAAACAACTGAAACTGAACAACTGGGCTAAAGAGGGGTTCTGGAAGCTCTGGACAGCCTAAGGATGGGAGGGTGCAGAGGAGGTTGTGGTCTTGGATTGTAGGAGAGAAAGCATCTGCTTAATAACACCCTCGTTCTTTTCTTTCTCCTTTGCTACTTCAGCTCTAAGGGCATCCCGCTCAGCTTCAACCTCAATCACACGAGACTTCAAATGTAGGATCTCCATATCCTTGATCTCGTTTTCCTGCACCAGAGTTCTAACTTTGCTGTTGACTGGTTGCTTCCTAGATGAACCAGGTTCATCCACAGGAACATTGACATTGTAGTCACATGTCAGCAAATTTTCCTTCCCGAAATAGTCTTTTGTAGTAGCCATCTCAGCCTTCTTCACTGGAACCCCAAAATGTGCAATCACTGCTGTCAGAATGAAGCCATATGGAATTGTGTGTGCTTTGGTTCCATTCACAACTCTGTCCAAGAGTTAGATGATGAAAGCTGACCAATTGATCTGCTTTCCCCTGTACAAGTACTCCATCAAGGTTAGATCCATGTAATTTGCAATGTGCCTTCTTTCTTGTCTAGGCAGTAGGAACTTGATGACGAACTCGAAGAGTAGCTTGTGCTCTGGCTTCATTTCACTCTTGTAGACGGGCATGGGTTCAATCTCCTTCTCATTATCACTGAAGAATCTGGTGATGTTGATTGATGAGGCCATCCCATCTAGACAAGGCCATCTTTGCTTTGCGTAGTCCTCATATCCCTCAGCTGGTATGTTCAGAATAACACCCAGTTCTTTAGCATCAAAGGAAACTTCAATTCCTTTGACCATGGAGGTGACCCTGCTTTCCTTGGCAATGGATTTTCCCATGATTTTTACCAACTTAGACCTTACCAGCCTACCTTCTATGCGAAGGACCATGTCCTTCCAGCCCTGCACCTCCAGAGTTTCCAGCAGATTTGCATTCCAAGCTCCTCTTGATCTTTCATCAGCTTACCCTTCAGTATTGTTCTCTTTCCAAACATGGTAACTCTGTCAGTCACCTCTCCTATTTCCTTCTCATCCTCTCCACTCCAGTTTGCATCATCATCCTCTTTCTCAACAATTTTCACTTTCTTTGGCTTGGCCCTGGTCCTCTTAACAGATCTTGTTGGTGTGACAGACATCTTAGCTGACTTCTTTGAAGAAGCCTTAGCCTTTATGGGTTTTGGTGTCTCAACCCACCTGGAGAAGGCTGCTCCTCCTGTTAGACCAGGTCCAACGTAATCTCTTCAATCTTAATAGCCTCAACAGGCTCTCCAACTTTCGCTTTTCCCTTTACTGCCCTCTTCTTCTTGCTCTCTTTCAGAGCCTTTTCCAATTTCTCTTATTCATCTCTCATAGTGCTACGGGTAGCTCTTACTTTTGGAGTAGGAACACCAGCAGCTTCAGAAACTTTCCTTTTCTTTGAAGGAACTAGGTGAGTTGACTTCTTGGACTTTAGAGTCCTCCTTTTCTTGGGGTTATAGGACTCCCCAAGTTTCTTCAGCCATTCAGCCAATGTTTCTTCCCCAGATGAAACAGGTTCATCTATTCCTTTCTTCAGACTTGCAAGACCTGCTACAACCTCCTCAACTATGATTTCCCCTAAATCTGTGATGTTTTCTCCAACAGTTTCAGGAATGGGACCACAGATAACCAGTGTGGTACCGTCCTCCCCTGATCCCTTCTCAACTTCTTTTCCCTCTCTCTCAAGAGTTCTTTCTTTTCTACCACCCCTCTGCCTTTTAGGCACTTCAACATCAATAACAGACCCAACCAACACAAACATTTTATCAGCAGAAGCAAATTCAGAATTGATTTCAGGATTACCTTTCTCAGAACTAGTTGAACCAAGTGCGTCTTCCTCATTGGCTCATTTAAAAGATTCACTGGACGAATGTGACTTAGAACCTTTGTCCGCTTTAATAAGATCCTCCAAGAATTTTTTTCCTAGTCCTAGAAGCAACAGATTTCCGGGCAAGAAATTTGACACGACGATTCTTGGGGGCAATAGTAGGGTTTGGAGTGGGTTAAGGAATGGGTGTATTTTCAGGGGTTAACGCAATTTCTGGTGATTGAGAACTGTATATAGATGGAGAATTGGATACAGATTTAGAATTTCCTCCATTATAATCACGATTAGGTGATGAATTAAAAGAAGAAGCGGGTGGTGGTGAAGACATGATTATGTATTATTAGGAAGAAAAGGCGAGTAATCAATTTTTGGTTTGTGTAGAATGAGTTGAACTTAGTTTGATGATTGCTTTATGAAGAGAAGAGTTATGATGACCTTTGATAATATGTGGCTAAGGAGATTTCAACATGAAGACTGTGTACTCAAGTAGGAGTCTAATCGCCGAAGGACTGATATTGATTAGACATTTAATTTCACCTTACAACTAGGCTAATTAAGTGAAGACTAGACTTCTTGAAACTGGTTCAATATGGGTAAGTACGAAGTGTTTGAATTTGAACCAATTATGGAAAGAATCCTGCTCATGTATGACTGCAATTGAATTAATATATGGAAAAGAGTACGTACCTCGTCAGTCAGATGAATCAGCATGGATGAACCAGGTTCATCCTGTTAGAAATCTTTAAATTGCCTCAATTTACAAAGATAGATAAACATCATTTGTATCCAGGGAATCATATTAATACATGGCGCAAGAGTATGGCAATAAAGACATGATGCTGAGCAATTATTAATCTGATTAAGTACCTAACTAAAATTTTCTAGCCAAAATTTTTTTTTCTTCATTTTTTCAGTCAGTTTTTTTTTTGATAAATTCTTTTTCAATCAGGTGATCTTAATCATCCCTAATTCTAGCTTGTTTCTCTCAAAATGCTGCCTACTAAGTGCTTTAGTGAATATATCAGCAATTTGATGATCAGTAGCACTAGTGTTATCACAGAAAATGGGAATGAATCCCACATCAATACCAAAATCCATGAGTTGTTGCTTGATCCATAGCAACTGGGCACAACATTAGCATGCATCCACATATTCAGCCTCCACAGTAGACAAGGCTACTGAATTTTGTTTCTTGGTAGCCCAAGACATAAGGCATGAACCCAGAAAGTGAGCCATACCTGAAGTACTTTTCCTATCAACCGAGAATCCTGCATAATCAACATCAGCATATCCTACAAGGTCGACATTACTACCTTTAGGATACCAAAGGCACAAATCAGTGGTGCCTTTCAAATATCTCAAAATTCTCTTTACTGCAGTGAGGTGGGACTTCTTTGGATTAGCCTGAAACCTAGCACACAATCCCATGCTGAACACAATATCAGGTCTGCTGGCAGTGAGTTATAATAGAGACCTAATCATCCCTCTGTATAGCTTCTGATCAACAGATGAACCAGGTTCATCTACATACAATTTTGTAGCTATGGCTATGGGAGTGTCTATTTCTTTTGAGTCTTCCATTTTAAACTCCTTGAGCAATTCTTTCACATACTTTTGTTGGTGGATCATTTTTCCATTTGGGGTTTGCTTAATTTGCAAGCCTAAGAAAAAGTTTAGCTCACCCATCATACTCATATCAAACTCAATTCCCATTAGAATAGCAAATTCCTTGCTCAATTTTTCAGAAGTCGCCCCAAATATAATATCATCCACATATATTTGCACAACCAGGAGATCCTTACCCTTTTCCCTTAAGAACAAGGTACTGTCAATTTTGCCTCGTTTGTACCCATGTTCTAGCAGGAATTTTGATAATCGTTCGTACCATGCTCTTGGTTCTTGTTTGAGACCATATAGAGCCTTGTCGAGTTTGTATACGTGGTCAGGTGACTCCTTGGTTTCAAAACCTGGAGGCTGCTTGACAAATACATCTTCCTTCAGATAGCCATTGAGAAAGACACTCTTAACATCCATCTGATCAAGATTGAATTCCATGTGTGCAACAAATGCTATAAGAAGTCTAATTGCCTCTAGTCTTGCCACAGGGGAAAAGGTCTCATCATAGTCAATTCCTTCTTCTTGAATATACCCTTGAACAACTAATCTTGCCTTATTCCTTGTAACAGTTCCATCCTCATCGAGCTTGTTCCTAAAGACCCACTTGGTGCCAATCACTGATCTGTTTAGTGGCTTGGTTACCAAGTTCCATACTTGACTTCTTTCAAACTGATTCAGCTCTTCTTGCATGGAATTTACCCAATCAGCATCTTGTAGGGCTTCCCCAATGTTCTTTGGTTCGATCATAGATAGAAATGCATCAAACTCACACAGATTTTTCAAGGATGATCTTGTTTTGATTCCGAATGCCAAATCTGTTATGATGTTCTCAAAAGGGTGAGAACTCTGATATCTATGTGGTTTAAGTACCAGTTTTTCATTCCTAGATGATTCCATGGTGTCTTGTTGCTGAGGAGCAGGATCAGGGCCAGGTTGCATATGTTGAATTCCCCCTGTCATGATGCTTGGGGTAGTTAAACCTGGTCCATCACCTGTTCCACCTTCCATGTTTGCTTCAATGTGATCACTATTTCTTACCAGTCCAAGATCCTCATCTTCAGGTTCCTGTCTCTCAGCAAGAATGTTAGTTTCATCAAAGACAACATGTATACTTTCTTCTACACACATAGTTCTTTTATTATACACTTTATAAGCTTTGCTATGTGATGAATATCCCAAGAATAATCCCTCATCACTTCTGGGGTCAAATTTTCCTAGGGAATCTTTGCCATTATTATGTACAAAACACTTGCATCCAAAAGCCCTAAAGTGGGATATGTTGGGCTTTCTCCCTTTAAGTAATTCATAGGGAGTTTTCTCTACTAGAGGTCTGGTCATGCATCTATTGATTATGTAACAAGCAGTGTTTATTGCTTCAGCCCAGAAGCTGTGAGGTAGTTTTCTAGATAGAAGCATGTTTCTTGCCATGTCTTCAAGAGTTCTATTTTTTCTTTCAACAACCCCATTTTTCAGTGGGGTTCTAGGAGCAGAAAAGTTATGATTAACACCATGTTCATCACAGAGCTCAGCAAACTTAGCATTCTCAAATTCAGTACCATGGTCAGATCTTATTGATGATGCTAGTTGATGTCCTAATTGATTTTGAGTTTTCTTTTCAAATGAGGTGAACATATCAAATTCTTCATCCTTAGATGCCAGGAATAAGGTCCAAGTGAACCTTGAATAATCATCAACTAGCACCATCACATATCTCTTACCACCTCTACTCAGAGTTCTCATAGGACCATATAGATCCATATGAACCAGTTCCAACGTCCTGGTGGTACTGACTATTTTCTTACTTTTGAAAGAGGACCTTACCTTCTTCCCCCTGGCACAAGCCTCACAAACTTTTTCCTCCTTGAACTTAACGTTAGGAAGTCCTACAACTAAGTCCTTAGAGACTAGTTTGTTAAGTTGAGTTAGACTCGCATGACCAAGTCATTTGTGACACAGGAAGGGATCACTGTCCAACACACTTAGGCAAGTGAGTTCATTTTCAGACAGTATGGACAAGTCTATGACATAGATGTTATTCATTCTTTTTCCCTCCAAAACAATCTTGTCAGCAAGCAGGTTNTATTAGATACACATGTTCAATGGATCGTGTGTCATCCTTACCTACCTTACCAACCCCAATAATTTCACCTTTCTTTCTGTTTCCAAAGGAGACATTTCCTCCTTTGAGACTTTCAAGTGAAAGAAACTGTTCCATGTTCCCAGTCATATGCTTTGAGCAACCACTATCCAAATACTAAATTTGACTGCCTCCTCTCACTTGAACCTACAAAAGAATCAGCGGTTAGTCTTAAGAACCCAAACTAGTTTAAGTCCTTTTCTATGAGAGAATGGATGAATCAAATTTTTCTTGACTCAATGTGGTAGCCAGTTTTTCCTTTTTACAAACCTCTCATTTCTTCGACTGGCCTGCTCTTATGCAGTACACTCATATTTGTAGTGCCCAGTCTTACCACAATGGGTGCAGATTTTATTCTCAGGGAGAGTGAGGTACTTGCTTTTGGGATCCCACTTGGGCAATTGACTTCCAAAGCCAATCTCTCTCCTGCTGCTACTATGATTCTCTTGAAGCCATATCAGGGCATCAGAGGATTTATTTCATTTACAAGTTT
>MDKI01022082.1:0-11732 GCA_005239505.1 Nicotiana paniculata | reverse complement strand
TGTCACAGCCACTTGCGGTCGATCCAGCTATGTCGCAGTCACAGGGATCACAACCATCTTCATTAGGAACTCCATCTATTTCAAGCCTTCGCCTGCGAGATAGTAGCTCTGACCCCCTTACACCTTCCACACATGCCTCTAATGTAAAAGTTTCGGACGATGATGCTGATGATGACGAGGAGGTGCATCATGATCAATATGGCAGGATCATCATAGTCCCTGAAGGTGATGGGTAAGAGTAATTTGTTATTTTTACGTTTATTGCTTTGTACAGTTTGTACTAAGATATTAACGTGTTCTCTATTTTTGTTAAATTGCAGGTTCATCCCGAGTAATATTACTACGAGGATAATCACCAAAGCCACCAGAAAGCTTTATGATTCCCCCTATACGAGTTGAAGTGAATTCCCATTCACGCTGAAGGAACAAATTTTCAATGAATTTAAGGTATAAATATTCTTTTAAGCAGTATAATTATTTATATTTATGGTATTTTCATATAATATTTAACTTTTGAAATACAAAGCAAGTGTGTATGGGAACACCGCTATTGCGCGGAAGTGGCTGCAAATTTTAATCTCAAAGCTCGGAAGCGGTTGTCGCATAGTTTCTCCAAAGCTACAGTTCAACAAGAAGCTTGTCTGGTTGCTTCAACATTTATGGGAGGATTTTCAAAGGCAATGGCTTACCGCAACCTTCTTATGGAAGAGCGAAAAAGGAAAGAAAGCTCGCGCATCCGAGAAGGGAGGGTCCTTGCACACTGGAGGTGCGATCAGCCAAGGGACAATAAAAAGAAGATTGGTACGTAATTGATTAATTTATTTTTATTTTCAAAGTATATCTATTCTGTTTATTAACTAAAATTTATGATTTTTCAGGAAAAGAAGTTGGGGCCTCCAATGAAGCAAGATGAGTATTATCAAGAAGAAGAAAGAGACGGATCAAGAAAGGTGGGTCGAGGGCCGAGCCTCGACTGTACATGTAAGTTTTCACTTTTCATTAAGTATTTTGATTTACACTTATATAAATTTTGAAATACTAATTCAATGTAATTTTTCTTATAGGATCGCTTCACAGCCGACGTGGAGGAATTCATACGTAGTCAGCCACCTAATGAGTGGGGCGAGGCAATCCAACTTTCGGACGAGGATGCTGAAAGAATATGGATGGAGGCTTTTGGCGGTGCAAAATGGGGAAAGGTATACGGGCTTCCTACTACGAAGTTCCATCGCTATCACTGTGGAATGCAAGGAATAGGGACTTCCTCGCAAGGCGAGCAACTTCATGGGGAGAGCCTCTCCGCTATGCGGGAGAGTGTGACAAAGCTCACATCCGAGCTAGAAGCTGCCAAGGAAAGAGAAAAGCTTAGAGATGCTCAGTACGTTGGCATGCAAGCTCAGTACCATGGCATGCAAGCTCAGCTCAAAGCTCTCCTAGCTTCTGAAGCTTTTCCGATTCCCCTGTCTCGCGAGTCATCGCTAGAGGCTCAACTTGAACATGAGCGTTCCTTCTGTCCTCCCCGTGCTACTTCCTCCCGTCCTCCCCGTGATCGTTATTATCGTCCTACACAAAATGACCCTTCTCATTACCGTCTTGATAATGAAGATTCATCAGACGATGATGATAATGATGTTGAATGAAACAGTCCTTGAGTATCTTTTATATACTTTGAACAAGACAATATAAATTTGGTCTGTTTTCGAATGGGCTTGTAATAAGTTTTAACTTAGTTTTGTTAGTTTAATGTGTTAGTTCTATTGAACTTTATACTTTATTGGTTTTAATATTGGTTTTAATGTTGTTGTTGTGTTATTGTTGTTGTAGTTCGTATTGTTGTTGTGGTGTTGTAGTTCGTATTGTTGTTGTTGTTGTAATATGATTTGGTATGCTGGCAGGTGGTGTAGATGCCAAAATAGGCAGTTTCTGCCAAAATAATACCCATAAAAGCGACCAACTTTTGTCGCTATACTATAATTTTTTTTTCCTGGGCAATAGCGACCAAAGTTGGTCGCTAACTACCCCAGATTTCCAGAATAACGACCAACTTTGGTTGCTATTTTATTAAAAAAATATTTTTTCTGAAAATTAGCGACCAAAGTTGGTCGCTTATTTATTAAAAAAAATTAAATTGTTGAAATTAGCGACCAATTATAGTCGCTTTTTATTAAAAAAAATTATAAAATAGCGACAAACTTTGGTCGCTCTTTTCCAGATTTTAAAATATTTTTTTTTTTTACAGACCAAAGTTGGTCGCTATATTTTGTATAATAATAAATAAATAAATAATGTAATTTAAAAATAGAGACCAACTTTGGTCGCTAAATTTATATTATTAAAATACTATAGCAACCAAAGTTGGTCGCTTTTTTTTATACCGAAATATTTGGTCATTTTACCTTAGAGACCAACGAAAAAGCTACCAAGCCATTTTGGATGCCTTTTGCTCGCTCTTGCACTGTTTAGCAACCAACTTTGATCGCTTTTCGAGGTTATTTTTTTCCGAATTTTTAGTAGCGTTAGAGCTAGTAACTCTAGATCTGAGACAAATAACGAAATAACATTATATTTCGATGAAGATGCAGATAATAAATGTGACCAGATGTATTAATATGTAAAGGGTGCAAGCAATAAATAACATTAAATGACAATAAATATAAATAGAGGGGAAGATTCACCAAATATTGGAGAAGGTGAATGAGTGACACGGGTAAGGTATAATATTATGCACTTTCTTGGATCTGATAGAAGTGACAATAAAATAGTTCACAAAAAGGTTGAATCTTTGTGAAAAATAGTTCTTTGTATTTTCTCTCTGAGTCCTTATCCTTTTACAAGTCTTCTTATAATATGGAATATTACATGCCTTTTCCCCCCTCTTTTTTTCTATATATGTGATATTCCCAAATAACCCTAAAAGTACAAACAGAGAGGATATTCAGTAGAATATTCCCTCTGTGGATCCCAATATAAAACTAGCCGCTATTTCTAACTCTACTGCTTACTGGTTGTCGAGTTGTTCGACTCATGAGATTATTGGTTGACCACGACCACACCACTCATAACAATTTGCGAGTTGCTCTCCTCGTCCAATTTTGCACGACTTGATCCTCAATCTAATTTTGACTCATACAGTTAGTCCCTCTGCTTAGCGAGGTCGTCTTTCGGTTGACCTTGCTGAGAAGACATCATCGGTCGTTCTTGATAAATTCAGATGGAGGAGATTGAGTGGGAAGGAGTTTGTACGGGGTGGAAACGTGGCATTTCAAGAACCACAACTCGTTGTGACGTCAGCTTAGGGTGACATCATTGCTGTAGGCATCATCATTATGCGTCTTCCCAATGCGTCGCATCATTTCTAGTGCCTTTGTCATTTTGATTCCCGTGCAACTGACGGTTGGCAGTCTCGATTCGGGTGCTTGTTCTATTATAAATACCGATGGATAGCCCCTTAAGCCAAACTTTACATTCTCCCATTCTCTAATATTTTGCTTTTCATCAGTTCCTTCTCCTTCCTGCGTTCTTGTTTCAGCTTGCTTCTGGTTCTTGCAATCTCTGGTTTGAGCTATTTCTGCAATTTCTACTTCTCCTTGAAACTATATTCTCAATACTTTCGATTAACCAAAGATGGAAACCACCTCCCATGTCTCTGACGTTTTGTCTGAACCAATATCGCTTTTAGTGAGGATGCCTTCTCACGAAGACGATATTGCTATCGTTGCCGATGACGACAACTTTCCCCCTGTGGACGAGAGTATTCCTCGCAACGATCAAGCCATGTCGGATTTCTCAAAATCAGTGGCGGAAGAACCTAATGTGTACTCTCCGAACTGGACGATGCCGACTTGGCATAACTAAAGGCCAAGTACAATATTCTGACCCATATCGACCTGGTTCCGGCCGGTGGCGACGTGGTTCATGTCCATCGATCTGGGTATTGCTCTTTCTATGCATACTCGTTCCGGGTAGGTTACTCTCTTCCTCTTCCTCAACTGGCGGAGGAGTTCTGCCGATATTACCAGGTCTGCCCGTCCCAGCTCTCTCCGTATATCTACAAGCTTTTTCTGATGCTGGCGAAGTACGCTAAGCTGGCCAACCGTGGAGTTTCACTTCGTCACCTGCTACACCTCTTCGCACCAAACTTCCTCAGAGGTACGATGTTGCATCTTCACCATCGTGGGACCAAAGGATTGGTCATGAAGATGGACGATAGAGCCAACCGTCGTTTTAATTTTCACTTCTTTTATGTCAAAACTGAGCACGTGGTGACGAATCCCAGTGAATTCCCCGAAGTGTGGATTTTTCTCGTAAGTACCTCCTTCAACCGATCTGTTATCTCATTTCGTTTTGTTTTGTCAACGACCTTACTGATCATCTTTTTATTTTGTGCATCCAAACGGGAGCCCCCCACGTTGGTCGCTGACATGGGTGAGCCAGATTTTTCCCTCCACAATGGGGATTCACGAGTGGTCGTCATTCCACAAGAAATTCGGTTGCATGCCTTCTGCAACTGATGAGTCTTCAATTTGGCCTTCGTTGATTCTGAGTTAATCGTGATTTCCCCTCTTCTTTTTTCTTTTGTTCGAACTGAATTTCTTTGTATCAGGTCGGAGGTTATCAACGAAGAAGAAAGCCCTTACCCCCCCCCCTTCCGCCAATCGGGTGATTCCAAAGGGTCGTTGCTTGTTGCGGTCGTAGGCGATCCTACTTGGACAATGGATCCTTCCCCGACTCCGTCTACACGTAAACCTAGCCACCGTACAACAACTCCATCGGACGGGATTCCCACTCCTCATGTTTTGCATTTAGTGAACGAGTTGTCGCCAAGTGAAGAGGAAGTAGCGCCGTTGATAAAGAGGCGGAGGATAGACTTTTGCAGTGAGGTGGCAGAGACTGAGGGGTTAACAACGGGTGGTCCCGACCTGGCCTCAGCTGCGTCCGAGGGTGGTGTGTCCTTGGACACTGAGATTCAGCCCACTTTGAAAAATGTGAACATTGCCGACCTGCCTGAGTCTGTTGGGAGAAGAGATGAGCGGTCCGAGAAGGTTGAGGTCGTGCCATCGAGTGATCCATCACCGTCAGGGCATGCCGACATCCCTTATTCTGCCGAGGTGGGGGGAAGAATGTAGTCGTAGATGGTTACGAATCTGGTTCGGACATTGACCCTCAAGAGGTCAAGATGTATAACGAAGGGTTTACCCAGGTGGAGGTGAGGACGGAGGGGACCACCCGTAGCATAATCATCCCCATCGATCAAGATCTGCTGAAGCGAACAGAGAGCGTAGTCCCTGACTTGGGTCCCGCTGTGTTCTCGTGCCGAGGTGTCACGCCCTTTCGTTGGGCATATCGGGGATGGCCCTATGGTTAAGTATTTTGGTTACCGCTCTTTGTATCTTCTCTTTTACTCCTTTATTTTCACTAACTCTTTTCTCCTGTTTTCTCTTTGCTAGACCCTCACTTTGGATATCGAGTGTGCCCGTCGAGAAGAGAGGAGAAGGGCTATTTTCAAGAAAATGGAGTCGAAGTACCGTGAGTACCGCTCCAACTATCGTGCACTATGTCTTTTGCTCGTCCCGGATGGTAGCTTCCAAGATCTTAGAGACGAGTTGAGGACAAAGGACGAAGAGCTTGTGAGGGTTTTTCGAAAACACAACAAGCTCGAGGGGTCGCTTAGGGCCAAGGAGGATAAGCTCGAGGTGAGCAGGGGGTTGCGGTGGAATGCGCAGATCTTCAGACCAAACTTGCATCCCTGCGGGCAGAGCTTGAGCAAAGCTCGACCCAATTCAATGCCTTGAGCGACGAGCTGGTTGAGGCGACGACAGAATTGGGCAAGGTCGATGAAGCTAGGAACGCGGCTTTGGCCAAAGTGGTGGCGATGGAGGAGGTCGTTCACGTCCTTCAATCCAAATGGGAGCGTGAGGCTGAGGAGGCCTCACTTAGGGAGGCTCAGCTCGATGAGCGGATTGATGGACTTGAAGGGGAGATCTCTGATTTGAATGATAAGGTCGTCGTTGTTGAGGCCGAGAAGGTGCATCTGTTGGCTCGACCGTCCTCCTCTCATATTTACTCATTTCCTAACGTGCTGCGGGATTCATATTTGGATCCATGTTGAGGCCTAGTTGGATATCTTTAGAGATTTGATGGCGGCTAACAAGGTTACTGAGGTTGAGTTTGAGGGTGCTCGTGCTAAGGCGCGTGAAGCTCGAGTTGCCTATGGCTTCGACCCAGCTACGCAGAGGGCGGATAGTGGCGAGGAAAAGCTGGACGGGATTGAGCAGGACACTTGGTACGATGACGAGTATCCAGACGGTGGAGAGGGCGATGGCGATGAAAGTGAGGACGGCGTGGAGTAGTACCTTGTACTCAGTTTTTGTCTTTTTTTTTTTGGGCGCCTTTTTGGCTCCTTCTAATATACTTTTTGGAATGGAATGATTACAACTTTTTGTTGTACGTTATAGGATCTTTTACTTGTTTCGAATGTTTTTCTTCAAATGATTGCCTTAGAAGAATTGTATCGGTATGTTCTACCTCGAACATGGTTGACTACACCTTTGATTGAATTCTGGTGAAGTCCCATGTCCCCGTAATTAACTCAAATAGAGTTAACTTGTAAATTAAACTCAAGTTATATTGAGCATGAGTTGAATTTGAGTGTGGTCGAATGTGATTCTTTATGAGGTCGATATGCGGAAAATTCGAGCGAGGTCGAATATTGCTCGAATGTAATTTGAATGACGTTGGATATGAGTTGATTCGAGCGAGGTCGAATGCGAGTTGTAATTAATTCGAACGAGGTTGAATGTGTGTTGATTTGAGTAAGGTCGAATGTTATTCGTGATTAATTCGAACGAGGTCGAATGTGATTTGATTCGAGCGAGGTTGAATGTTACACATAATTAATTCAAACGAGGTCAGATGCGAGTTGATTCGAGTGAGGTCGAATTTTACTCGTAATTGATTCGAACGAGATCGAATGTGAGTTCCTAGATTGGTGTAATGTTTAAACTTGGTGGAGACACGTGAACATCGTGTGTTTTCATACTTTGCTTTGCTTATACTAATTGGATATATTTACATGTTTTTGCTCTGCTTATACATACATTGGAGAAGTCCCAACCTATCTAGTCCCTTCATTGGTCGACCTGGAGAAGTATTTGAGAGGTCAAGCAATGAACTTGTACTTACCTTCGAGATGCTCTCTCCTTCAGCTCGTTAAAGAAAAAACCCAAGTGAGGGAAAAAAGTACGACTCGGAGAACATCTGTCCTTCGAAGTTGAAGTATTTGAGATGGGTGACATTCCAATTTTTTGGTAGTAACTTTCCTTCCATTGTTTCTAGTTGGAACGACCCTTTGCTTGTTGCCGTCGTGATTTTGTACGGGCCGTCCCAATAGCTCCCCAGTTTTTCTTCCCGTGGATCCTTGCTCGCCTGTATTTTGGCTTTGAGTACATAGTCTCCGACTTTGAGTGGCCGGACCTTGGATTTTTTGTTATAGTACCGCTCTGCCAGCTGTTTTGGGATACCATTCTTACGTAAGCCATGTCTCTTCGTTCTTCAGCCTCGTCGAGGTTTTGCCTTCTTCTTTCATCGTTGCTTGGAACACTCTCATTTGAATATCTTAAACTCGGTTCTTCGACCTCGACGGATATCACTGCGCCAATCCCATAGACTAGTGAGTACGACGTTTCACCTGTGCCCTTCTTTGGAGTAGTGCGGTATGCCCATAGCACTTCCGGCAGCAACTCCTGCCGTAGTCCCTTGGCATTCTCGAGCTTCTTCTTCATGATATTCAGTATTTACTTGTTGGAGGATTCCGCTTGTCCGTTTTCGCGGGGTGATATGGCATGGAGAGTATTCTTTTAATGTGCCATTATTCGAAGAACTCGGCGACCTTCTTTCCCGTGAATTGGGGTCCGTTGTCACAACTGATTTCTTTGGGAATGCTGAAGAGGCATACGATGTTCCTCCATATAAAGCGATCACTCGCGTACTTGAGTGAATGCACCTGCTTCCACCCACTTAGAAAAATAGTCAGTTAAAACTAAAAGAAATCGCACATTACCTCGTCCTGCGGGGAGGGGGCCGACGATATCCATTCCCCATTTTGATGAAGAGCTAGGGCGAGGTGACTGAGTGGAGGTGCTCGCCGGCTTGGTGGATCATGGGGGCGTATTTTTGTCATGGTTCACATTTTTTAACAAAGTCGACAGCTTCTTTTTTCATTGTGGGCCAGTAGTAGCCTGCTCGGATGAAACATCTGACTAGGGCCCAATTGTCGGTGTGAGCCCCGCAGTGACCTTCATGGACCTCTTCTAGGACGCGCCGTGTCTGGTTTGATTTTAAGCATTTTACTAAAGGTCCGCCATACGACCTTTTGTACAGGTTGTTATTGATGATGTTATACCTAATTAGAGCTAATAATTATAGATTTGAGACAAATAACGAAATAACAGTACATTTGGATGAAGATGCGGATAATAAATGTGAACATATGTATTAATATGTAAAGGGTGCAAGCAATAAATAACATTAAATGACAATAAATGTAAATAGAGGGGAAGATTCACCCAATATTGGAGAGGGTAAAGGATTCCTTCCTATGACAATGATGAGTGACACGAGTAAGATAGAATATTATGCACTTTCTTGGATCTGATGGAATTGACAATAGAATAATTCACAAAAAAGTTGAATCTTTGTGAAAAGTAGTTCCTTGGAATATTACATGCCTTTTCCCCCTCTTTCTTTTTATTTATATGGAATATTCCCAAAGAACCCTAAAAGTACAAACATAGAGGATATTCGGTAGAATATTCCCTCTGTGTATCCCAATATAAAACTACCCGTTATTTCTAACTCTACTGCTCGACCTCGACCATGACTGGTTGTCGAGCTGTTCGACTCATGAGATTACTGGTCGACCACGACCACACCACTCATAACAATTTGTTAGTTCCTCTCCTCGTCCAATTCTGCATGACTTGATCCTCAATCTGATTCCCATACAATGTTCTTGGAGAAAAGAAGTAAAATTAATAGGATCCACACAACAAGAAGATAAATCAACAAGATATCCTTTTGGGAGGGAGTTAGGATATTACTCAATTGAATACATACTTATTAGTCCAAAACTCACATGTTAAATTGACTTCTTTGACGAACAAGATCATAAAAATTCATGGAAGAATAAGAACAATGAAATCAAAAGAAAAGCAGAAAGTGAACAAACAGTAGTATCAAATTCCTATGTAGCAATATTCATGTTGCAGGAAGTGATCAAATAGTATTGTCAAATTCCTTTTTGCCAATATTCTTGTTTACGTGTTCAAGAAAGCTCAAACAAGAAGTTAATAATCATTATATCTAAAACTCAATAATATTACTTCTATATATTGCAAATTCTGTACCATCTTGTTAAAATCAAATTCCATGTTTAACAATTTTAATAATAGATCCCTCTATTATAATCGCACAATACGAAATACCACAACAATATATATCATCCAAATATTTTTGACGAGGTCAAAAATTAATATACTTAAACATTGCAAATCTATAAGAAAAAAGCACATTCAAACACCTCGTTCAATTGGGCAGTAATAAATGTAAGTTTGGAATCAATATCATGCGATAAAAGTTAGATAGTTGTCATTGTACAGGTAACTCCAACACCATATATCCATCAAACCGTACTTTCGGACCAGATTAAGTGTGAATATACATGAAAAAAGGATATTAAAAGTGCTAAAACCTAATAACTTCAAATAAAACAATGAAATATATAACTACAGAGAATTTGCAAAAAATGAAGGTGAACAATATAAAAAATTAGAAATTGAGAATACCCAAATTCACAATTTAGTAAAATCAATAACACAAGGATTTTAAATTAATTTTATCTTTTTATTTCTTTGGTTGTAGAGGGTTGAGGGTTTCGTTCCTTTTTTTGTCAATTAAGCTGGTACAATCGCACTACACTACAACTAGAGTAATTAATAAGAAACATATATTTTGAGGCAAAAAAGTGGATTAAAATAATTTAGTTTCTAGGCAATAACTGTGATACTTACCTAACAACATTCTCTTCGTTTGCTATTCATCATGCTACAGGAATCTTACTTTCTTTTCCACCGTTATTATTTACATTTACAATGTGAATTTTAAATAGTTTATCAAGAAATATAACTTTTTGCAACAAAAATAATGACTACCTAAATAGATAATGATCGTGAAAAGGAAGATCATAAATTGGGAAAGTAAAGAATATCCATTAGAAACAGCTATTGAAACTGTTTTGGCTACTTATTCCTATTGGATTTTGGACTTTGGGGGAATTATAAGTGTAATTTTGGTGGGAAATTTTTTATAAGGAATTTTTAGAGTACGCTTGTAAAGTGTTGTATTTAGTATGACAATATAGCAATTGTCCAAAAACGTTGCAATATAATTAAAAGTGTGGCCAAATTTTTTATATTTATGCAACACTTATAAAATATTTTCTTTAAAATTAAACGGAACTCTTTATAAGTGTTACCTTAAAACTCGTGGCCAAAGACTCTACTCAAAAGTCACACCTAAAAAGTGTTCGTATAGATATTTTTGGCAACACTTTTTGAGCATTGCCTAAATTAGTGTGGCTCTAGGCCTAAAATATTGTAGTGTTATTGTGTCATTGGTGGTTGAAACAAATTCCTTATAAAATCCAATAATAATATATTATGGACTTAATCCATTTCATAGTATTATAAAAAATTCAGCTACTAATATATTAAATATATTAAAATTTATTTTTCTAGTTTTTAATGTTTATAAATTTCTATAACATATTTAAATCGAGGATAGGTGTGTTGAAATTTGTGGGTATCTCAAAAGGAAGTGTCTATTATTTTTATTTACTTTCTCTCGTGTTAAAATAGTCAAACTAGTTATTGAAAACTAGCCGTTAATTAGTTGTTTGAGCAACGCCTATATAAACATGATTTTTGTTGAGCTAAAGACACGCTTTTCTCAAACTTCTTTTTCCTCCTATACATGACACTCTTATGAACAATAACAAATATTTTCCAGCTCTCCTTTCTATTCTCCTCCTTCTATGTTGGTTTCTTTATTATTTGTTCTGCTAGTTTTGTTCCTAGTTTAATAATTATAAGAACTTATTGATGCGAATACGCCTAATTTTAATATTTATTTTGTGCGCAAAATATCTTTAAGGAGTAAGGACAACGTCCTTGCCCCGCCTCAAACTTTGATAAAACTTATTCTCCATAATTAAATTTTACCAACATGTGATGGAGTATTTGACAAAGAAAAGAAAGATCTTTCGTCAAGAAAAACTTTAGTAAAGGCTTGTTATCACTCAGTATTTAAAATCAGTAAACCAATAAAGGTAGTTTAAAGAAAAAATAAAGCAGAAAAAATTCTGAGCCAACAATTTTTTTGTGTTTCCTTAAGGATTTTAATCCCCTCACAATGCTCAAGGTTGCGGATTAATTCCTCCCAGGATAGAACGGAATAACTATTCTGTGATAGCGGCACTTCAAATCTCTGAATTTCAGCGAACTCAAATGGCGGAGCAAATCACACAAAATGCTTACGTTTTTTTTTAAAAAAAAACCAATGCAATATGCAGAAAATTGAGGGGAGAGATTTCAAATTTTTCAGTTGTGGAAAATGAGGCTAAGTGATGTGTGGCTAGAATTCGTGATTTTAAGCATTATTTACCTCGCATTTTATGT
>MDKI01057508.1:0-36614 GCA_005239505.1 Nicotiana paniculata | reverse complement strand
CTTACAGGTTGAGTCATGTACTCTATATTTCTCCCATGTCTCTTATGTACATTATGTGCCTTATATACTCGGTACATTATTTGTACTGACGTCCCTTTTGCCTGGGAACGCTGCGTTTCATGCCCGCAGGTCCTGATAGACAGGTCGAGAGCCCTCCAAGTAGGCTATCAGCTCAGCGGAAGATGTTGGTGCGCTCCATTTGCTTCAGAGTCGCTTGTTTGGTTAGTATGATTAGACGGGTATTGTTTGGTATGGTGGGATTCTATCCCGACCTTTATGACATTTATGTACTCTTAGAGGCTTGTAGACAAATGTTGTATACGTGAAATATTGTACGGCCTTGTCGGCCTATGTTTTGAGTTTGTAAATGATTATGTTGTCCTATTAGGCCCGTATGTCAGGTGTATATGATAATGTAATAAGAAAGATACGTTACGTTGCTACTTGGTCGAGTAAGGTATCGGGTGCCCGTCGCGGCCCATCGGTTTGGGTCGTGACAAAAGTGGTATCAGAGCAGTTCTGTCCTAGGTAGTCTACAAGCCGTGTCTAGTAGAGTCTTGTTTATGGGTGTGTCGTGCACCACACTTATAAGTAGGAGGCTAAAGGGCATTTAGGATTGTCCCTCTTTCTTCTTACTCTAGATCGTGTGGTAGAGATCAATCATAGGAATTCAAATTCCTAAATCCTATTCATAATAAGACGATGCCTACATTCAGAAAGACGGTCAACGAGGGATATAGCTGTGAAAGTGTTGAGTTAGAGGAACTCGATTTTGCATCTTTCTTATGATGAGTAAATGTGAGTTCTTCGGAAGATCATGCATGTACTAAAAGGTGTAAGGTTCTTGATAAGGAGCTTTGAGGAAAGAACACTTATCCACTCTTACGGTAAAAAGGAATAGCGGATTCGGAAGTTAGGCACAAGTAAAAGAAACAAGGTGAAGAAGGGTACGAGGTACCCAGTCAATAAAGATTATCATTATTTACCATTCAGGTAAGGAGATATAAGCATTTTGAGTTACCTTCTACAGTAACAAATGTATGTACAATCGGCCACATCTATCTCAGTCATGCCCTATGGGAGCTAACAGATATGGTTTAAGAGAAGGATGGGATAGCAGGACCCAGATAGGGTTAGAGTAACCCATAATGATGGATGGATAGTTTGCGCTAATTTACATTTCGGAAGGATAATAAAAAGGTGATAATAGATCTCCTTACGGGATACCTAGATGGTGCACTATAAAATAGTACAACTAGACATGAGTACTACAAAGACAGACACTGGAAGCCTGAAAAGTATAAATATTATCTTAGTATGGCTCTCGTCCTTAGTTGAGAGATAATGCTAGGCAACCCAATGAACCTGTGGATGGAGAAAAGGGGAGCTAAAAATCAAAAGAATATCTTGTTAAAGTTTTCAGAATAAAGTGATAGACAGAAATGTTAGCACGAAATAAGAAGAGAGCTAGTGAAGCATTAAAAGTAAGATGTGATGCATGAATGACAACGGTAGGTCAAAAAGATGACAGTATTACAGAGTCTATAGTCATGTGAAGGAAAAGAGGAGAGGTGACATGCCTTGAGACAATAAAAGAGTATAGGCCATAAAGTCATATCCTCACTTTTAGAAATAAGTTTGTGGCTTCAACGCAACTACTGGAAGGAAAATTTAGACCCATAGTTATAGAAGGCAGCATGGACTGGTGGAAAAAGATAAACTAAACATGAATTAGGGACTGAGTGATTTGATGGTAGTCGACATCATGAGAACTTCATATTGCATTCCGGAAATAATAGAACAGACCACAAAGGAAGATTCATGAGAAATTCAGAGAACGGTCATTCAGGAAGACGCTTTCCTAAAGCAAGCAATGTGAGAAAAAAAAAATAAGCTTAAGGGACTATATGTGACAGTTATATTCAGTATCACCCTCGTGAGTAAGGAATTTTGTTATCCTTGGTACAGAAGGATTATCACAAGGTGATTAAGGGTCATTGATGATGTTAAAGGACGCCAAAGATGAAGAATAAAAACATCTATAGGTAGGCCATCGTAGCTTCAACTCTTAGTACTTCCCTAAGGGGAGGGGGGATATGGAGTAATGTGGTATTAAGTCAGAATTAAGTGGTTATAGTAACTACGGAATGGGAAAGGAAGAATGCGATAAAGATGATAGAGGTTTGAGATTGCACTTATTCAAAGCCTACACTGCTACGATACTAGAACATTATGCAAACACGACATCAAGGAGAGGAGGTAAGGATTCCTACCCAAGATGTTATTGATTAATAATAAGCCAGTGCGAGAGGTAAGTTAAGACAAAGGAAATGACCCAAGAAAGATTTTGTGGAATATTGATATGAGAATGGGCCAACGAGTAGTTAGTAGTTGATTCAGGAAGAGACTAGTCATGACTAGACAAGAGGTTACAGACGAGTCAACAAATCGTGTAAGATAAACATGGTAAAACACAATATAGTTAATTCAGTCTCGTAGATATGACATCGTTATCCTTAAGAAACATTCAAATAGGAGTCGGGGTAGTTAAAGGTACCATATGAATGTTACTGAAATAAAAGAGAATACCACTGGGAAGACAGTCAAAATATCAGTTTAGAAGCAACCCTACAAGCACTAGGGCGTGGAGGTAAGTAACTACGGATAATTATAGGCGAGGAATGATATGAAAAAAAAAATTTCGTCGAGTATGCGATATAATAAGCTCACAGCTTTACAAGAGTCAGTGGGTCCTCCCTAGATACTACAATGAAAGACTAGTTGAGGAAATAAGGAAGCAGGCTTCAACCAAAGCACAATGACCTAAAGAGGAAATGGTCTTAATGCACTCCCTAAGAAAGTGGCACCTACCGTGGCTGATAAACAGGGAGAAAAATTATAAGTAATATTCGATATCATATGAGTTGCACAAAAATTCCGGCATGCGTGGGAACTAAGATAAGCTAAGTATGCACGCAAAAAAGAGGTAGAAAACCAGGAAAAGTAATAGCTTACATTTACGGAAAGTGAGAAGGAACGAAAGGAACTATTCGATCAATGATCCAGCGCTGGTTACGTTATAAGCACACTTGCAATTTCAGGGTATACATATATGTTGACAATCATACAGCCGTAAAAGACTCCAACATAGGTTAAAAGAACAGTTGAGTCCAGGTTATAAATAAAGAATTGGATTGTTAGAAGATTATATCTTGAATATTCCATAGTATCCATGAAGGGCTAAAGTAATACCATGAGCCGCAGATCGGAAGATAGTTTAAGCCTACATAAAAGCTGATCAGAAGGAAGAGGAAACTAAAGAGTGACATCAACTAAGTAAATCAAGACTCTGATTATTCGACCTAGAAAATTGTAGAAATTGTGATAGAGAGCATCGTAGGACCAGCCTTAAAATAGAAGGTACCAAATGGATAGTACAACAACCATGTTCTATAACGACTCTACGATAAAGCCAGTTAGAAAAATACCAACCTCCTAAGAATTAAGTATGGAGATCCCGCCGGATTGTATAGGCACTAGAGGTGCAAGTATTATAATAGAGCTTCAAGTAATGGACGTGAATTATACCTATGTGGAAGGGAGGTCATGAAAGAGATAAAAAAATACGATGCGAGATTTTAAGGTAAGTAAGGTAAAGGTGAACAAAATACAAGATACTCAAATGCAGAGGGCTGTGAATAGTCTATACTTTGGATAGAAGGCCAGAAGCATTGAAATTCAGTAGCCAGAAACAATAGCAACATCGTCAATTGTATATTTTCCAGCCTATGGTTTCTAAGAAGCGCGAGATCTAGCCAAGAGAGTAAAGAAGAGATAGAGATGATGAGATGTTTCGCTTGATGTTCCATAATAATACAAGAAAATCTATGGTGAAGCAAGATTGCGTGCAGTATAAATGGATATATGTAGGTCGCAAGCTAAAGTATGATAAAGTGACAAGGTTTTAGGAAGATAAGAGTAAGAACAAGAAAGGGTGAGTGAGAAGGTGACGAGAGTGAATGAGTTATCGGGGTTAAGCCCATGAAAACAAGAAAGTTGATGGGTTCTCTAAGTTATAGAATCTAAGTTATAGAAGGCTCAATATAGCCGAATGAACTTACATGAGTCTAAGACTAGCAGCATTTAGAAGAGATGGAATGCTGCCCCTTTAATGAAATAAAGATGTAATTCTGACATATAAAAGATAATGTTTGAGCCTTCGATTGAATAAGGATTTGATATAAAAAGGGATAAGGAGAATCGCGGATGGTATGAGATTAGAATAGCCCCTTAAGGTGAATCATATCGAGATACTATGAGATACGATTATGGAAATCACTTCAAATATTCCTCGATTCAATGTAAGCCCTAGTAGCAAAGTTTAACGTAAGAAGTTTCAATGTATCAATGGTATATTGTAAGTTAATAGTGTGGAAAATCATAATGAATGGACAAAGGTCACAAAGTATGAGCTGAGATTAGGTCGTCATTATTAAGATGAATAGTAATGAGGAAGCATTAAAGGACTTGGATTTATACATATGGGATAAGCAACAAGAGTAAGCTAGAATTTGGTAGCAGACCTCCGCAGCGATATATCGAGGTAAGAATTATGGTATAGTATGACCTACTTAGATGTAGTATAGCTAATGACACCAGAGGGATAGCTTGACATAACTTTGTATACGTTCACAAAGTGAAGCCTACAGATTTGCTAAAAGGTAGAGGAAGAGAAGATAAGAGTTTCATAGGCGCGCATACAAAGTTATAGTTGTAAAGGATGCATGGTAGAAGGTAGAAACAATTACGAGATTAGAAGGATTCTGACTATAAGTCGTGGTGTGAGAAGGAGTCTTAAAGGGGGGAATGCCTTGGCCTTTGGGATTCATTCACAGTGTAGTTGCCTAAGTGGCAAGAAGTATATTAAAGTATTGGCAAGAGCTATGGGTTATGAGAATGATAAGTGCATCAGTCAACATTCGAGGACGAATGTTCTAAAGGGGGGAATGAAGTTACACCCCACAATATTACGATGATGTTACGCCTTGTAGTATTACATTAAGATGATGTTATGCTTCATAGTATTAAATTACGAAGATATTACACCCTGTAGTATTGTACGTTGAATTTTTCGTAAGGTAATTGAAATCAGTCCAAGGAAAAGATTATTTGGAGATTATAAGGATTATGCTATTTCAAACAAGTAATGAGTAAATTCGTGATGGTGAGAGGGGAAAAAAGTCAAAGAAAATAAATTTTCATCCAAGTTTGGCATGTTGGGATAAAATACGGCCCGGGCTAAAATACCCGGTAATTATGGACTAGTACCACACAAGGTACCCCATGACCGTGATTGTAAGGTGTGTTTAAAGTGAGTAGTATTATAAGTAATTTGGGATAATTCTTAATTATGTGATAACCAGATAATTGGTTAATTATTGATTAGTGGGAGATTACCTAGTTAATTAAGGATTAGTGGTTGATTAATAATGATTTTGGATACGGTTTGCACCTGATTAACGTGGCATCCAAAGAGTTTATATAGATATGACTCTTGAAAATCATGAAATATGGCAAGATATGGATTATGCTTTGGGCAACTAAGCCATAAGTGAGGCCCACCCCCCACTTAGAAAAGGATTTATCAAAAATCAAGAAATTATTCTTGAACCAAAAGACAAACAATTTCCATCATCAGCAACATGAATCTTGAATCAAAAGACTTTCATTCCTAACATTTACATTTCTAAACACTAAGGTTTTCTTACAACCAAAAGCTTTCTTACTTCACATTTTTTTGCAATGTAAGTTCATATGTCTTACAACAAAAACATTGATAGCGTACCAAATCCGTGGCTGATCGTGAGCTCTTTATAGAGCAAAACAAATTCGTATACCAAAAATTGATAACGTTGGTTGATTGTTTTTGTAAAGAACAAATTGAAAATTCTAAGAGAATCGGTTAAGGTATGTTAAGGCTATCCCTTCTTTCTTTTGGCATGGTTCAAATTATACGGAAGAAACGAGCAAACTCATGGTTTTTATAAATTACTCTATTAATAGAAATACTAGGGGTGTCTATATTTTTGATCCCCCATGTGAATTATTATTATCTTTTGTTCATGGGTCTCAAAAATACGTATGTTGGTAAAGTTTATTTCATGATACTAATCAGAGGCACAATGGCCTTATGACGTACTGAGAGATTTTATTGACGTATTTCATATGTATTTCATGCATTTACATATGCACATTGAACCGTGAACAGATGGCGTTAAATACGTGTATATATGTAAGTATATGTATATGGGATATGGGAAAAGGTTATGGCGTTATATACGCACCACCACCTGATCAGCTGGAATATGATGATGATGTTGCCCACAGTGGCTGAAAAATGATTCAAACGGCATTATATACGCGTATATATATATGTATGTATGTATGTATGTATATATATATAATTCAAACAACATTGTATACGCACCACCACCTGATCAGCTGGTATACGATGATGATTTTGCCCACAGTGGCCGATATGATATGATGGGATGCCCTCAGAGGCTGATGATGTTATGAAACGTGTACCTATGCACGACATGACATTCATATGTATATGGATGCTGCTAAAAGCGATTCTTACATACTCAGTACATTATTCTTACTGACGTACCTTTTTCCTGGAGACGTTGCATTTCATGCTCGCAGGTCCCGATAGACAGGTCGAGAGCCCTCCAAATAGGCTATCAGCTCAGCGGAAGATGTTGGTGCGCTCCATTTGCTCCAAAGTCGCTTGTTTAGTTAGTATTATTTAGACGAGTATTGTTTGGTATGGAGGGATTCTATCCCGACCTTTATGACATTTATGTACTCTTAGGGGCTTGTAGACAAATGTCGTATACGTGAAAGATTGTACGGCCTTGTCGGCCTATGTTTTGCGTTTGTAAATGATTATGTTGGCCTATTAGGCCCGTATGTCACGTGTATATGATAATGTAATAAGAAAGATACGTTATGTTGGTACTTGTTCGAACAAGGTATCAGGTGCCCGTCGCGACCCATCGGTTTGGGTCGTGATAATTATCTCCTCATCATTTAATCTCATCTTGAGCTCTCCAGTTTCGCAGTCAATTAGAGCTCGCCCTGTGGCCAAGAATGGCCTTCCCAAAATTATGGGAATTTCTTCATCCACCATACAATGCAGAATTACAAAATCTGCAGGGAACACAAATTTCCCTACCTACACCAACACGTCATCAAGAATACCTGAGGGCCTCTTCACAGTCCTGTCAGCCAGCTACAACAACATAGGAGTGGGTCTAGCTCTTCCAATCCCCAGCCTTTTATAGATATCCAGAGGAATAGGATTTATGCTTGCCCCCAAATCACATAGTGCCTTGGCAAAAGTAAAATTACCCATGGTGCAGGGAATTGTGAAAATCCCTAGGTCAGACAACTTTTTAGCAACGAGTCTTATTACAACAACACTGCAGGTCTGAGTTAGAGTCACCGCGGCCAAGTCTTGGAAGTTGAACTTGCCGGACATCAAGTCCTTCATCATTAAAGCATCAATAAATGGAATATTTACTTGAATTTGTTTCAGCATTTCCAAGAACTTCTTGTATTGCTCATCTTTCCCTATGATTTGGGCTTTCTCTCCTTCAGGCACTGCCTCCACTACCGGTTCCTGTGCTATCTCATATTTTTTCTCAGCTTTATTCTATTGTTGGCATCTTTATGGGCAGGCTGCACTACCACTCAGTCAATCCTGTTAAATCATCTAGCTCAATAGGCATTGGTACAAGTGTCTCAGTAGGTCTGTGTTGTCGAGCCCTTACTTGCTCTAAGTCTAGGTCTCTACCATTACGTAGACTCACTACTATCAGCTGCTTCGGGCCCTAATCTTTTGGATTTACCTGACTGTCTGCAGGCAACGTTCCATGAGGACGATTATTCAGTGACATCAAAATCTGACCCAACTAGACCTCAATATTCTTGATATGTGACTCGTGTGAATCTACTCTTGCTGTTGAGGTGGATGATAACCCTGTTGCTGATTCTGGTTGTTGTAGCCATGTGGCCTTTGGAAAGGCGCCATATTACCGTGTGGTCGCATGGCTCCCATATTTCTGTTGTTATGTTGTTCCGGTGCTGGCCTGTACTGCTGATTCTGCTGACCCCAATCCTAACCACCTAGTCTCTATCCCCCATAGTTGGATACATAATTCATGTTCTCAGGATGGGTATCTAGGCATGCACCCGTAACAACCAAGTTAACAAACATTAAAATTTCAATGTATTAGATTGAAAGTAAAGAGAATTGACTACACTAATATTTTTTTTTGTACTTCTTTCAACTGTAATTGATAACACCATTAATTCCCCGGCAATGACGCCAAAATTTGATCACGCCCAATTATGCCATTTAAAAAGGACTAAGCGGTCGTTGTCAATATAATCTGAATATTAAGTCCAGAGTCGAATCCCACAGGGAATTAACCTACCAATTACAAGTATCAGACTCACTCAATTCCATGTAATCAACTTCGAAGATATTTTAGATAACAATTGATTGTTTTTCTACTAACTATTACTTAGTGAACTATATTAACTAATAGCTAAGTAAGAATGGTTTATAAACAATAATGAGAAGGATCTAAGATTATGATTTCCCCTATTGATGGAATCCCTTCCTGCTATTTTTCATATAAATTTGCGTAATCTTCTCTATCGACATGAGCAGTCTTTCTACCGTAAATCTCTCCCGAGTAATTCCGACAATTTACTAGATATACTCTCCCGAGTTACGCTACTTGGCTTTAATTACAGCAAACTTAGATTGCACCCAAGGTTTCATTATCCCTAATCCCACCTTTAAACACTTAGTTATTGATTCCTCACATACGTCGGGAGTGATGTTGTTCAACAACTACCTAAATATGCACTCTCGCCTGAGTAATACATACTAAATAGGCACAGTTAATTGAGGATCTTTCAACTAACTAAAAGAAGAACGTATTTGAATAAATAGAGATTAAACTTTGGCAAATCTATATTAACCTAGAAAGAATTTCATCCTTCAATAGGTTCCATCAAAACCCTAGATTAAACGTTTAGTTACCCATAATCGCTTTCACAACCATAATAGTAAAATTCGTCATGAATAATCAAAACAAGAGGAAGAAAGCTCAAACTCTATGCCGAATCTTCCTCCTTGCCTCTTGCCTCCTCTCTCCTTCAACAATCCTTTTAAAACCTCGATACCTTTTTTTTGGTCAAGCTGGGCTTCTTATAGGTTAAGAAGGATTTCCCGAGAACTTACAAAATTACCCCTGAAAATAATGTTTATCGGAGTGACGAGCGCGGCCGCGGCTAGACCATGCTTGGACCGTCCATATTGCTTTCCATTCTTCCTGGCGACCACTGCTTGAGCGCGGCCTCACTTGGAATGCGCTTGGCCCACGCTCATAAGTCATCTGTTTTTCTCTTTTTTTTTCCTTCTTCTTTCACGCGCATTCACCTCTGATTGACTTTCCTTTCTCCAAATTAGCTCCAAACATTGTTCTATGCCATCATAATTAAGACTTACTCCTGCAAAGCATATAATTCATAATTAGAGCCATTTTTTTGTCATTTAACCTTCATATAACAATAAAGCATATCCAAGTTGGGGCGTAAATGGTCGCTAAACTACATGGATATAGCCTATTATTAGGTGTGCAACCCGATCCCATATATATCCCCAGAATCAGGCCATCGGCCTCACTCAGTCATCAATCTCTCTAGTCTCTCTCGCTCGGCCAAAAATCTCAACCCGGGCCCGCACCTCGGAACTCGACAAAACTCTCAAAAAATCCGATAACCCATTCAATTACGAGTTCAACCATACTAATTTCACTCAAATTCGACTCCAAATAGATGTTCAAAATTTAAAAATTCGTATTATGATACTTTAGGCCAAAACCCCCAATTTCTCTTCAAGATTCATCAACCAATTGCCAATAATGAAAATAGATTCATGAACTATGATCAAAACCAAGTGTGGAACACTTATCCCAATCCTTGTGATGAAAATGGCTCCAAATATCGCCCCAATCTGGGTCCCACATCTCAAAATATAAAGAAATACCAAAATCCTCGATTTTATAACCTCTGCCCAGTGCTTCCGCACCTGCGACACATTAACCACTTCTGCAGCGTCGCTTTTGCGACATAACCCCCGCTTCTGTGGAATCAACTGAGGACTCGACCCTCGTACCAGTGGACATCATACCCGTTTCTGCGACCTCACAGGTGCGAGCCACCATCCGCACTCGCAAAATATCTCGCTCCTGCGCTCCTTCGCTGCATAACTGCGCATCCACATGTGCGTCAAAGCATCCGCTTCTGTGGTCTTGCTCACCTAGAACCATTTCCGTTCATGCGACCCCTTTTTTGCTTCTGAACCGAACCTATGCAAACCAACCGCGGGTACGGTCACACCAGAACTAGCAACCACCAGCCTTAGCCAAAATATCCAATATGCTCCGAACCTCGCCCGAAACTCACCTAAGCCCCTCGCGACCCAACGAACATGCCAGAAAGTGTCATAACATAACACGAACCTACTCGAGGCTTCAAAACACACATAAAAAACATCAAAACAACGAATCATACTCCAAATCAAAATTTATGAACTTGAACTTTCAAATTTCCAAAACTCGCGCCGAAACATATCATGTCATCTTGTAATGGACCCAAAATTTCCACACAAGTCCCAAATGACATGACAAAGCTATTCTGATTTTTTCAACCACAATCCGAATCCGATATCCTCAAAGTCAACTTCTTTTCAAACTTATGAACTTTCCAAACTTTCAAATTTTTAACTTTTTGCCAACTAGTGCCGAAACCTTCTAGAAACATCCAAATGAGAATTCGGGCATACGCCCGAGTCCCGAAATCACCATTCGGATCCAATGGAACCATCAAAACTCCGTTCCGAGGTCAAATGCACAAAATTCAAACTTTGTTAGCTCTTTCAACTTAAAGCTTCAATAATGAAATTCATTTCTAAACCGACTCCGAAATACCTGAAAACCAAAACCGAAGATTCACATAAGTCATAATGCATTATACGGGGCTACTCATGCTCGATAATGAGCGAGCAAAGTGAAAATTCTCAAAACGAGCGATCGGGTCGTTACAAAGGTATTGAGTAACGATTGTTAACTCATTCATGGTTATATTCCATTAATCTGCAGTTGATTTCATCATATAATTAAGGATTTGGGTTGAGAAATTTGGGAAAAAATCTGAACGGTTCTTCTACCAAAATTTTGAGTTTTGATATTGGATTTATGTAATTTTGGTATGAGTGAACTCGTTGTCGAATGTGTGTTAATATTTTGTGACTTTTACCCGATTACGAGACATGGTCCTTGGTCGACGTTTTGGGGAAATTTTCAAAATTCTTATTAAAGTCTTGATTTCATTAATTATGTTAGTCTATTATAGTTGTATTTATGGTATGTAATTGTTTTTCCTATATTTTGGCCGTTCGGAGTCAGATAAGCGAGGAAAGGGAATTCTTATTGATGGATTTAGCTTGGTTCGAGGTAAGTGGCTTGCATAACCATATGTGGGGGAAATCCCCTTAAGATTTGGTACTGTTGTGATACTTTTATGACATGTGAGTGCCATGTACGCGAGGTGACGAGTGCGTACACGGGCTAATAGTTTAGTAGTAGCCCGTTACACCTTGATTGAGTTATACCTGCATGTGTAGGTATCATGTTTAGTCTAATTTTTGTATGTCTACAGTTCTTAAATGGTTATTTGAAATCTGTGCAACATGTTTAGTTGAATTCCTGCCTTTACTTGATTTGTATCAATCTTAGCTATAGAATTCTTGCTATTAATTGCTTTTTCCACCGATCTGAGCTGTGTTTACTTTTGGGATTATGAGGAGGTACCTCGGGAGATCCCCCTGCATATTTACTTTTAGGACTAAGAGGTGGTACCTCGGGAGATCCCCTTGCATATTTACTTTTGACACTATGAGGTGGTACCTCGGGATATCTTCTTGCATATTTACTTTTGGGACTACGAGACAGTATCTCGAGAGACCCCCTCTTGGGTATTTACTTTTGGGACTATGAGACGGTATCTCGGGAGCGCCCCTGTTGTTGATCTCACTGTGATGTGTTGTTATATCTCTGTGAATTCTTTATGTTAAATTCTTCGTCTTTCTTTATTTCATTATATCATCCGTATTATTATTATATCCCAGTGGGGCCCGAACTTGACATTGTCACTACTCTATCGAGGTTAGGATTGGTACTTATTGGGTACTGTTGTGGTGTACTCATGCTACTCTTATGCATATGTTTTGTGTGCAGATCCAAGTACTTCATATCTGCCCTGCTATTAGCTGAGAGTGCTTGCTGCTATTCAGAGACTTCAAGGTACATCTGTCGCATCCGCAGATCTTGGAGTCCCTTTTTATTTCCTCCTTTTCGTACTTTCTTAGACTCTGGTGTATATAGATACTAGTTTTCTTCTGTAGCTTGTGACTTATGATTACCGAGTTTTGGGAAATCTGTGTATACTCTAGTACTGGGTTGCTTGTACATGCCGAGCGACATTTTATCATTTTATAGTTATCTGTTGCAGTCTAGTTGTTATATTTTGTTTTCATTTATGTTATTCCGCAATTTGTTAGGCTTACCTAGTCGTAGAGAATAGGTGCTGTCACGACATCTTATAAAGGGATATTTGGGTCATGACAAGTTGGTATCAGAGCCCTAGGTTCATAGGTGTCGTGAGTCACAAGAAAGTTTTGTTGAGTCTCGCAGAAGAGATGACTGTACTTATCTTCGGAAGGCTAGGGAACTGTTAGGAAAAATTACACTTCTTTGATTCCTTGTCGTGTGAAATTGTTGTCTTTGAAATTCTAAACTTCTGTCTTCTATTCTCTCACATATGGTGAGGACTCGTACATGCGGCTGATGACCAGACACCCGCGCCCGCTCCTAGAGCCGTGAGAGGCCGGGTCTAGGGTACAGGCCGAGGACGTCCACGTGATGCAGCTAGAGAACCCGTACAAGCTGCTACAGAGGAGCCCCCAGTAGCTCCAGCTTGAGGGCAGGAACCTGAGGTAGCTGTTGCTGCACTAGCTCTCCAGGAGACTCTAGCCCAGTTTCTGAGCATGTTTAGCACCTTAGCTCAGGCTGGATTGATTCCACTTGCTCCTGCCGCATCTCATCCAGGGGGTGGAGCATAAACTCCCGTCGCCCATACCCCCAAGCACTGAGTTCAGGTCGACCAGGTTCCAGAGATTACACCGATGCAGCCGGTAGCACCATTTTAGCCTGAGGTTAGGGCAACAGTTTTTGAGGTGGAGCATCTCAGACTTGAGAGGTACATGAAGTACCACCCTCCTACCTTTAGTGGATTGGCGTCAAAGGATGCTCGGGGTTTTGTAGATGAGTGCCATCGCATTCTCCATACTATGGGTGTAGCGGAGTCGAGTGGGGTTTCTTTTACTGCATTCCAACTTAGAGGAGCAGCCTGTTAGCGGTGGCATGCTTTTGAGTTGGGTAGTCTGGTTGAGGCAACATCACTTATATGGACTCAATTCTCGGACATATTCTTGAGGGAGTATGTTCCCCAGAGGGACTCCACCCATTATTTAGCTTAGTATGGCCCGGGAGTCGGAGATGGATATTTCGTATCAGCAGGTTATGAGAATTTCTAGGGGATAAGAGGGTATGCTTGATCGGGAGAGAGAGAAGAGGGAGTCCAAGAGGTCTCAAGAGTCTGACACTTATAGTGGTACTCGTGCCCCTACTGCATTTCGTCATGGTATGGGCTATGTGAGTCACCCCGTCCATTTAGCACTTCCAGCCGCCAGGGGTATTTTGGTCCCTTCTAGGCCCCAGGAGCCTTATTATGCATCGCTAGTATCTAGTGCACCTCCTGCACAGTGTGCTTTTAGCGGTAAGTCCAGCAGACCTGACCCGAGCTAGTCACAACACCCACGCCCTCTGAGAGCTTGTTTTGAGTGTTAAGACACTCGCAATATTGTGAGGGATTTCCCCAGACATAGGAGGGGCGCACCTCCACAGGCTTCTCAAGCATCACATACTCCACCGGGGCCCTCAGGCTATGTTTACTGCACCAGCTACCGCCCCACCTACTTTTTCAGTTTGAGGTGGAGGTCGAGGAAGTAGAGGTCGCCCTAATGGGGGAGGCCAGAAAAGATATTATGCTCTTCCTTCTCATACATAGACAATTTATTCCGACTCTATCATTACAAGTATTGTTCCGGTGTTTTATAGAGATGCATCAATTTTATTTGATCACTTATACCTATGTGTCCCCTTATTTTGATCCGTATTTGGGCATAGCCCGTGATTATTTGAGTTCTCATGTTTTGTGTCTACACTTGTGGGAGATTCTATTGTTGCTGGTCGTGTGTATCGGTCGTGTTTGGTTGTTTTTAGTGGTTTTGAGAGCAGAGCCGACTTATTATTTCTCAGTATGGTAGATTTTCATATTATTTTGGGCATGGACTGTTTGTCACCCCATTATACTATTCTTGAGTGTCACACCAAGATCCTGAAGCTGGCTATGGCAGGATTACCACAGTTAGAATAGAGTGGTACCTTAGAGTATATTCCCAACAGAGTTATTTCATTTTTTAAAGCTCAACGAATGGTTGAAAAGGGGTGTGACGCATATCTAGCTTATGTGAGAGATGTCAGTATTGATACCCTACAATTGAGTTAGTTCCAGTAGTGAGGGATTGTAACGACCCGGCCGGTCATTTTGAGAGATAGAGCCCCGATCCTCTATTAACCTGCTTCCCTCGTATCTATTTCTGTCATTGTGTCTTGGCGGGAGGGTTCGTTTTGGGTTTTGGAGTGAATCGAGACCCTTAGTCTTTTAATTGGAAGCTTAAGTTGGAAAAGTCGACCGGATGTCGACTTGTGTGTAAATGACCTTGGATTGAATTTTGATTGGTCAGTTAGCTCCATTAGGCGATTTGGACTTCGGGGCGAGCGCATCCGGAATGTGATTTGGAATCCCGTAGTAGATTTATGCTTGAATTGGTGAAAGTTAGAATTTTGGCGATTTGGGTTGACAGTGAAAACTTTAATATCGGGCTAGGAATGGAATTATGGATGTTGGAGTAGGTTCGCAGTGTCATTTGTGACTTCTGTTTAAAATTTGAGGTCATTCGGATGAGATATGATATGTTTTGACGTCGTTTTTAGAATTTAGAAATTTCAAAGTTCAATAGGCTTGAATCCCTGTGTAATTCGTGTTTTTGATGTTGTTCGATGTGGTTTGAATGCTCGACTAACTTTGTATGGTGTTTTAGGATTTATTGGTATGTTGGTTGAGGTCCCGTGGCCCTCGGGTGAGTTTCTAGTGCTTAACAGATGTAAATGGAGTTAGTAGAAATTGCTGCATTGCTGGTTCTGGTGTCTTTCGCACCTGCGATGGGAGGTCCGCAGGTGCGGCCCCACAGAAGCGAGGATGGGATCGCAGGTACGCCTTTAGACCTGGGAGTCAGATGTGAAGAGGAAGCCGCATGAGAGAAGCCGCATCTGCGGAAGGGTAGTCACAGATGCGGAGGTGAGAAGGATCCAAGGTTCCGCAGAAGCGGGATATTAGTCGCAGAAGCGCATCCGCACATGTTGACGTAGGCGCGCAGGTGTGGACACTAGAGTTTAATGAAAATTCTCAGATGTAGAGTCGTAGCCGTAGAAGCGGGACCGCAGATGTGGTCCTGGGATCGCAGATGCGGTAATCGCTGGGCAGTAAAAGAGAATTTCGAGGGTTTGAAGTTCATATCACAAAATTCAACTGGGAGCTCCATGGAAGGCGAAATTTCGAGATATTTTCAAGGAGAACTATTGGGTAACGATTCCTAACTCGATTTTGATCATATTTTTCATTAATATATTGTTGTATTCTTCATCTAATTAAGGAATTTGAGTGAGGAATTTGGGAAAATGGGGAAAAGTTCCTCAACAAAAAATCTGAGTTTTGAGTGGGATTTAGGCGTCAGGTTTGAATGATTTTTATACGAGTGAACTCGTGAGTGAATGGGTGTTCTTATTTGGTAACTTTCACTCGATTCCGAGATGTGGGCCCGGGGAGGCTTTTGAGAGATTTTCCAATTTCTTTCTTTAACTTTGATTCCGTTCGCTAGATTAGTTTCTTGTAGTTGTATTTATGTTATGTAATTGGTTTTGGCTAGATTTGAGCCATTCAGAGTCGAATTGATTGAGCTTTGTTCGGGGAACTACCCTTAAGATTTGTATTTTTGTCGATATTTGAGCGTCGTGTACATGAGGTGACGAATACGTACACGGGTTAATTGTTTTAAAACCAATTTTTCATTAAATTATAACCAGTATTTTCTCCTACTTGACTTCATTATCATGTGTAGTACCTTATTAGACTAAGAAAACATACCTACTTGCCTTAATTATTTACTTGAACTACGTGTAGCATGTTCAGTGGTCTGACATGCCTTCCTTATACTACGGAATGGTATTACGGGAGATCCGCCTATAATGCATATTTACTTTGGAATTACGGAATGGTATGCCGGGAGATCCCCCCAGTTTTGCATAATTACTTTGGGACTACGGAATGGTATTTGGGGAGATCCCCCTGCACATTTACATTTGGGACTACGAAACCGTATCTCGGGAGATCCCTTGTTGAATTGTTGTGTTCTGAAGTGTGTTTGTCCATGATTCATTAACTGTTACATTTCAGTATTTATTATTGTGATATTCCTTTGCTTTGCTTCATTATGTATGTATATATGTTCTAGTAGGGCCCTGACCTGACCTCGTCACTACTCGACCGAGGTTAGGCTTGGCACTTACTGGGTACCATTGTGGTATACTCACGCCCTTCCTGCACATGTTTTTCGTCTTCAGATCCAGGTACATCTTACCCGCTTCACCATTAGTTCAGTCGTTGCAGGTTACCGGAGACTTCAAGTTATATCTGCCCGCACCCGCAGATCCTCGGAGTCCCCCTCTATCCCTTATATTGTTTTCCCTCCTTATCTCCTTTAGACACTATGTATAAAAGACACTTAGACAGTTTTCTTAAAGCTTGTGACTCGTTAATACCAGGTTTTGGGATATTGTGTATATTCGAGTATTGGTTTTATTTGTATATGCCGATCGGCATTGTACCATTATATAGTAGCTATTGAGTTTTAGTTATTCAATTGTTGCTTTATTTTCGTTATTTTGATGTTATTAGGCTTACCTAGTCATAGCGAGTAGATGCCGTCACGACATCTTACGGAGAGGGAAAATGGGTGGGGAAAAGTTAGTATCAGAGCTCTGGGTTCATAGGTGTCGTGAGTCACAAGCCGGTTTATTAGAGTCTCGCAGATAGGTACGGAGACGTCCGTACTTATTTTCGGGAGGCTATAGAACTGTTAAGAATAATCATACTTCTTTGATTTCCTTGTCGTGCGAGTTATTGACATCAAATTCTAAAATTCTCTATTCTATTCTTTCGCACAAATGGTGAGGACCCGTACTGAGAGATCCAATGATCAGGAACCCGAGCCCCCTGCCAGAGGTCGGGGCCGGGGTAGAGGACGACAACACAATGCAACAAGAGCACCTGCATAAGTTGAGATAGAGGTGCCCCCACCAGCTCCAGCTGGAGAGCCGGCAACGAAGGTTCCTATTGCTGCTCCAGCCCTCCAGGAGACTTTCACCGAGTTCATGAGCATGTTCAGCACATTAGCTCAGGCTTGACTGATTCCAATAGCTCCCGCCACATCTCAGGCCGGGGGAGGGCACCGACTCCCGCAGCCCGTACTCCTGAGTAGAGGGCATAGGTTGATTAGGACCAAAAGCCCTAGTTGCTCTGGTTTAGCATGAGATCAGGGTAGCTACTTCTGAGGCAGAGCAACTTAGACTTGAGAGGTACAAGATGTACCACCCACCTACCTTCCGCGGATTAGCTTTAGAGGATGCTCAGGGTTTTATAGAAGTGTGTCACCATATTCTCCGCACCATGGGCTTAGCGGAGACAAGTAGGGTTTCTTTTACCTCTTTCTAGTTGAGAAGAGCAGCCTATCAGTGGTGGTGTGCCTATGAGCTGAGTAGTCCGAATGAGGCAGCCTCAATCACTTGGTCTCAGTTCTCAGATATGTTTTTGCGTGAGTATGTCCCTCCGAGCCTCAGGGATGCTTGGTGCGCAGAGTTTGAGTAGCTGTGCCAGAGTTATATGATTGTGTCGGAGTATGCTGTCCGTTTCATTGAGTAAGACCGACATGCACCTGCTTTGGTTGCTACAGTCAGAGAGAGGGTTCGTTGCTTCATTGAGGGAATCCACCCCAGTAGCAGGTCGTGAGTATTGCCAGGAGAGTGGAGGGAATGCTTTCCTGGGACAGAGTGTAGAGAGAGGCCAAAAGGTCTCGAGAGACAGGTCATTATTCAGGAGCACATGCCCAAGAAGCTTTCCATGATAGGGGTTTTGTTAGTCGCCCTATTCATTCAGCTCTTCCAGCCGCTAGTGGTGTTCCAGCTCCTCCCAGGCCTCAGGAGACTTATTATGCACCGCCAGTATCCAGTGTGACCCCTGTTCAGGGTGCTATTAGTAACCAGTCCAGCATACCTGGCCCGAGCAAGTCTGTCATGCCCCAAACTTGGGGAGGCGTGGCTAGCACTGAGTGGCGTGCTAGTCGGAGAAAACCACTATGTAACTCATGATTGTTCTATCAAAACTAGAACACACATAGGTCGAGTTGGCTTAACTCATTTCTTTTGTAACTGTCATGGGCTAACATGGCCACAACTCATACTGTACAACTGTAAGTGGGAAAACACTATATCACCGAACCATCGTACTTAACACATGAATATATATATAGGACGTCAAGGCCTCTGAAATACTGTACATAATAACCTGTGTGTCTACAAAGCCTCTAAGATTATTCGACATCAAATAGGACAGGGCCCCGGACTAACCATAAGCTTGTAGCATAACTCTGACACGATGACTTATAGACTCGGCTACACCCCGAATGAAGTAGAGTCTTACCAATCCTTCCCTGAATGCTAACCTCGTCGACTATCAGGGCTCGTCAAACTGATTACTTATAACTGCAGGCGTGAATGTAGCGTCCACAACGAAAATGATGTTAGTACGAATAATGTACCGCATATGTAAGGCAACAAAATAACTGAAAGCTGAAACTGAACTGATAATATAATATTTGAAAGTAGGTGGGAGTTAAAGATAATCTGAAGATATTCTTACCTGCTGATACTGACTCAACTCTCTCAATATAGTAAGTAAAATAGCTGTTCGGCCTTATAAGGCTCGGTATGTGTAACTGCTATGCCGTACTAGGCTCACTCATAGGCGCTCGACCATACTAGGCTCTGTATCTCGGCCATTCCGGGCTCGCTCATAAGCCCTCGACCACAGTAGGCTTGGTGTATAACTTACCATCTGATCAGAGTTTGCCCAATAGGGGCCTGCCCATCGATTATAGCTCGATGGTGGTGAAAATACTGTAATACTGTATATTTAGACTCTCTGCTCTCTTGACTGGGAGAAGACAATACACAATTGAATATGAAGTACCGATAAGGGAGAATACTATAACTTAGGAGACTAGGAAAATGTATATAAATTCGGGAGTATTAACTTCTCTTTATGCCTCGTTATGAAACATATGTAATTACGAGATCATGCCAAAATGAAGGAAAGGCTTAGCCTTAACATACATGTATGATATCTTCCATATTACTGAACCAAGATCAACACAATTTCTTGCATCTACAAATAGTGAAATGATATTGCCGTTAACATATAATGTCGTACCATCGTATTTGGCTAGTCGTATAACTTAAGGAAAATCAAGCAGCAACTCCCCTATTTTTAATACATCCCAAAGACCACTAAGGTTCAAAAATATCCCAACAACAACAACTATAATGAACAATAGCAACAACAATAATATAATCCAATATGAGTTTCTCCGATTATCTTAACAATCATATTGAGCGGCAAGCTCGTTTTTACTCATAACAAGATATAAATTGAATCCAACTCTTATTCCATAAATTAGTTTACAAGCTTAATAAAATCATACTTATATGTACCATATTATTTCTTGTTTAAAACATCCAGAAATGCCTTCCAAAGCTGCCTCATACATCTAGCACTTTAATTTTTATCGTCAATCACTTGTTTTTCATATTTTATTGTTCAATCAACTTAGTTAATACACAGGAAAGATTAACAACAGAAGACACAACATTATCATATTATTTCTCATAATTTCCAGCAACCACAAACCATATATTTAGTGACAAAACAATCCAACAAAAAAGACAACCGTATCCCATGTTCCTTCAAGTGCGTCTTATGGTTTTTCAGTCAAAAAACACAACCAACACAAGACTAACCTTAGGAACAATAAAGAAGATGTTATAAATACCTTGGAAAGAATATAGAACTCGAAACCCCATCTCAAATTAGGTCAAAATAGTCCTCAATCACAACACTATAAAAACATTCTCTTGTAGTCTTTAATTTCTTTGATGATGATTTGAGTTGTTGTTTCCTTGAGTTTGGTTCTTGTGATATTGAGATATGTTAGGGATGATTTTGGAGATCATGAGAGTTATTTTTGTGTGATTAACATCTGTATTATGGTGAGATATAAGGGGATAAGACCACCGCCTCAATTCTCCAAGCAGGTGGGTAAGCTGCCTGCTTGGCAGCTTGAGCAGTGCCACTTCGGAAACTTGTATCTCTGTACTCCAATATCGTATTGACAAACGGTTTATAGCGTTGTAAACTAGACAAATAGGGATTTAATTCCATATAAATATCTCAATATATTGGGAGAAACCTGTGTCGCAACTTGTCCGATAAACCTGCTAGTTTCTCCGAAGTGCGGCAACGTGACTTTGCGACCATACTTTAAAAATACATATTTCTCTACCCCGATTTCCTATGAATAAATGATTTAGACCATTGGAAAATTCTCAAAGACCTTTATTTTGGTATGTGATATGTCCCAAAAATATAATATAACACATGAAATGTAATCCTCAAAATGCCTCATTACATGGCAAATCCTTAGTCGCTTTTTTCGCAACTTAAATCCGATTTTTCCATAACTTTATACTTAATATACAAACATAATATATAGTTATATAATGAATTTAAAATAATTTAATTGTGGTTAACAAGTCTCATATTTATCTTAACTTACTTAAAACTTCGGTAAACCTTTCTTCTCCTAGAAGGGTTTCGTCCTTTTTTGAGTTTACAATAGATAATCCTATAATTAAAGTGACATCTTAGGTACGGGGTGTAAAAACATTAAATCACTTTATAGAAATTCAAAGAGGATCTCATTTATTGAGCTTACATCAATTGACTTACGACGTACTTTCGAGTACAAAAATATGGAGTGTAACATCATTCCCCCCTTTGGAACATTCATCCTCGAATGTTTACTGATGTGCTTATCAGTCTCATAAGCTATAGCTCTTGTGAATACTTTAATATTTTCCTCACTGTAAAGACCTGTAAAATTTCATGGCTAAAAATAATGCCCAAATAGGTCCCCGTGTTGTTATAACTGTAGAAATTCTTAAAACGGACCCTTTTTGAGTAAAAAGTACCCCGGGACTTAAAAGATATAATTTTCCAGATTTGCGCAGGTCTGCGGTCCACTATGCGATCACAGATCAGGCATGTGGACCGCATAGTGGTCGCATACTTGGACAGTTTGCTATCCATTTTGAGGACGCTATGCGGCCTAGAATGCAATCACATTTCGTGAATGCGGGCCGCATAGTTGTCGCATTCTTGCACCTTGATTTTTGCGGATGGAGTGATGCGACGCACTATGCGATCACATAATAGGTATGTGGACCGCATACATGGGCAGTCTACTTTTCTTTTTGGCCCATTTGAGGGCCATTTATGCGACAGGAATGCGGACCGCATAGCAGGAATGCGATCCTACATATCTGCTTCGGGAATGTTAAAATTTTAATTTTATACCAGATCCCCAGTTCATTAAAACACTTAACCCTTTCATTTTAAGCTTATTTTCTGATAAATTAGAGAGAGGAGAGAGTGGGTTCTAGAGAGAGAGTTCCAACTTCATCAAAGTTGTTCCTCTATCACTACTCAGGCCTGGAATTGATCAAGTAGGATACCATTTTCTTTACTACAAGAGGTAAGCTTCTACCCCATCAATCTTAATTTTCAGATTTTGTTAAAATGAAACATGGTTAGGTGAGTTCATGAAGATGGGGGTAGGAGTCTTGCATGCATGTAACCAACTAGTCATAATCTAGTAAAAGGAAATGGGTTAGAGTAATCTTTCACTAAAAAGAGGCCATTTAATCTAAAGGAACACCTAGTGTTTGATAGAATGCTCAAGTGAGTTCAATACATGATCATTATTCCTAATTCTAAGTTCAATTATGCCATATTGTGAACTAGATTGAAGGTGCTAGAAGGTCCGGTGAATTGTGGTAGAAAATTAAAAGGGAATTCTGATTCAAGGTATGTATGGCTAACTTTAATCTTTGTAGAGTTACCTTGTTGGTGTCCGAGCACACGGTATGAACTTCTTTCTTGAGCATATGTGAATTGATTGTCCTGTTGTGTCGAGGTGTACAAGTTCATTCTTTGATTTTTCTTAAGTCGATTACCATGCTAGTTGAGATTATGAAGGGTGATTCGTTGTGCTTATCCTATCATGTGTAAGGTTCGTCAAATGTTCAAATATGTCGATATGGCAGTATGTGATATTAAATGAAAGAAAGTTAATGTAACCTAAAGTGGGAATGTATCTAATTGCTAAGGGCCGAGTGTGGCAAATGATGAAAACAAACTGGGTATTGATTTAATTGAGTTAAATAGTGATGGCAACCCTATACATGAAATTACCATTTGGTAAGGATTATTGTGCCTTGACTTCATATAGTTGTTGGTTGATGTGAACTTATGTTCTTGATGATGAAATTCCTTGCGATATAATTGTTGGTTATTGCTGCTATCAAATATGATTGTAAGGTGGGATCGGGTTGCACGCCGCATTAGAATTGTAAGGTGGGATCGGGTTGCATGCTGCAACAGAATTGTAAGGTGGGATCAGGTTGCACGCCACAACAGAATTGTAAGGCGGGATCGGGTTGCACGCCACAATAGAACTGTAAGGTGAGATCGGGTCGCATGCCGCAACATAAGTATTAAGGGTGTAATGTGATTGTGATATGGGATCGGGTTGCACGCCAAAACAGAAGAAATAAAGGTGGAATATGATTGTAAGGTGGGATCGGGTTGCGCGCCGTAACAAGGGAATAATTGAAATAAGAAAATGTGAAAACCTCATTTGTGATTCTCTGTATCCCTGTGAAATTTTTGTTTGGGCTTCTGTAACTGCCTCTTATATGTGTATTGCTTGATTTTTCATAGAGTAAAGTTTTTCTATACATGCTAGTACTATTCAATGGTACTAACGTCCCTTATGCCGGGGGCGCTACATCTTTATTATGGATGTAGGTAGTTCTGTAGCAGGTAGCTCGGTCCACCATTAATGGTGCCTCCTCTTCATCTCTTTAGCAGTTCTGGTGAGCCCATTTCCTCTCGGGGCCGTGTGTGGACCATATCATTCTCTTTTGCTTATGTTTAAAAAGGTATAGCCGGGGCCTTGTCACCGACAAGTCTATGTAAACTCCTAGTACTCTTAGAGGCTCCGTAGACACTGTGTGGGTTGTATGTATTTTGGGTAGTAGTTGCCATTATTCTTAATCGTGGTTCCATGTCGGAAATGTTGTGCTTAGTTTATATATTTTGGGATTATTAAATGTTGAAGCTTTAAAAGAGGAAAATGGAATTATGTTGTAAATTCATACTTTGACTCCATTTGCTATTTTATTTATAAATTTGTATATTTTAAACACGGGGTAATGCGTGAAGTCCAGGTCCACTTGACCGGGATCATCCGGTTAGGCACCGGTCTCGTTCCTCGGTTTTGGGGCGTGACAAACTTGGTATCAGAGCCTCAGGTTTTAGAAGTGTCCTAGGATGTCTCGAAGCCGTGTCTAGTAGAGCCCTTCTTATCAGTGTGTTATCGACCACATCTATAATTAGGGGGCTTCATGGACATTTACGAAAATACCCTTTTATTGTTACTCTGTATCGTGCGATGAAGTGGAAGGTGAGAACATCTTTATCTAACTCGTGCATTGACCCAATTTTCAGTAAATGGCACCCAAGAAGACAGCTCGACTCGGACCAGAGGACCATGACACCCAAGGAGTGCCCACAAATTCTCCAGCTGGTGGTGTGGGTGTGAATGATTCCCCGACCACAAACCAGCCCGACTCCTCCACTCCAGGCCAGACTATTCTTGTTCCTACTCTAGCGGAGGGTGCTGAAATCCCTCCCGTTGATGTTCCTGATCTTTCCTCAGTCCCAGCTTCCGGTCCCGATATTTCTGATGGGGACCTCAGGGGAGCTATTCAGATGTTGACCCAGCTACTGGCCTCCTAGGCCCAAATATCAAGTGTTGCCCCTGCATCCTCTAGCGAGCAAGGGGATTCTTCAGGTTCTAGGGTCAACCAATTTCTGTGGTTAGCCCCTCCAGAGTTCACAGGCACCGACCCAGAGGCTGATCCTCAGGAGTTCATTGATGAGATGTGCAAGACCCTCCGAGTTATGAGGGATACTGAGATAGAGGGGGTTGAGTTGGCTTCCTACCGTCTGAAGGGAGCTGCATATTCGTGGTTTGAAATGTGGGAAAGTTCCCGTGGAGAGGGGAGCCCTCCGGTGAGGTGGTAGGAGTTTGTGGATGCCTTTATGGATCATTTCTTGCCTGCCAAGATTATGGCAGCCCGTGTACAAAGTTTGAGGCCCTCAAGCAGGGCAATATGAGTGTGTGGAGTATCATATGGAGTTCATGGGCTTTTCTAAATATGTTGTTCACATGGTGTCTACTATGGAGGCTAGAGTTCATCGGTTTATTCAGGGACTTGGTCCTTTGGTTATTAATGAAGCTACTACAGCTGCTCTACATTGAGATATGAACTACGGGAATATTGTGGTATTTTCCCAGGCTACGAAGGCTCAGAAATTTAAGATAAGCATGGAGAGGGAGAGTAGTAGTAGGGCTCGGTCATCAGGAAACTCTGGGAGTTCAGTTTGAGGAGGGAGATCAGTCCTTGGGAGAGGGTCATCAGGGCCATCTCAGTCCTATGCTCAATCCTCAGTCAGTGCACCGCCACCAGGACACAGTTATCAGTAGGAGGTCACGTTGGACACAGTTCAGAGAGTAGGAGGTTCCATCAGTCGAGTCGTTCGGGTGGGAGCGGAGGGACCCATGACCTAAGTGTGGGAGGTTTCATTATGAGCCCCACGTTCAGCGAGATTTTCTTCTACCCCGTCAGGGCATGGGTAGGGGCACTGCTCAGGCATCCAATTCTCCAGCCGCTACATGTTCAGCATGCCCTCCACCTTTATCAGCGCGCGGTGCTGCTAGGGGTGGAGCACAGGGTCGAGGGGGACCCAGTCGGTTCTATGCTTTGAGTGGTCACCAGAGTGCGGAGGCTTCCCCAGATGTTGTCACCGGTATTCTGACTGTTCAGTCACATAATGTTTTTGCTCTTATTGATCCCGGGTCTTCTTTGTCATATGTTACTCCATTTATTGCTTCATGTTTTGGGATAGAACCCGAAAAGCTTCACGAGCTAT
The DNA here is from genome assembly GCA_005239505.1 of Nicotiana paniculata. NCBI lineage: Eukaryota > Viridiplantae > Streptophyta > Magnoliopsida > Solanales > Solanaceae > Nicotiana > Nicotiana paniculata. The sequence continues at coordinate 10,841 of MDKI01057508.1, read as the reverse complement.
TGTCTGTGTCGACTCCGATTGGTGATTCTATTATGGCCGTGCGAGTCTATAGGAATTGTATTGTCACGGTGCATGGTCGGGATACCACGACCGATCTTATTGAGTTATAAATGGTAGACTTTGATGTAATTATGGGGATGGATTGGCTCTATTAGTGCTTTGCTAAACTCGACTGCCGAACCAGGATTATGAGGCTTGAGTTTCCTAATGAATCAGTTATCGAGTGGGAGGGGAATAATGTTGTGCCAAGAGGTAGGCTTATTTCCTACCTTAAAGCCTCAACGATGATCAGAAAAGGGTGCATATACCATTTGGTCCGGGTTGCAGACACCATCTCTGAGGTGCCCGCTACCGAATCTGTGCCTGTTGTGAATGAATTTCTTGAAGTATTTTCGGACGAGCTTCCTGGGATTCCTCCAGATAGAGAGATCAATTTCAGGATTGATGTATTGCAAGATACACAACCCATATCTATTCCACCTTACCGAATGGCGCCAGCAGAATTGAGAGAGTTAAAAGAGCAATTGAAAGATCTATTAGAAAATGGTTTCATACGGCCAAGTGTGTCGGCTTGGGGCGCACCGGTTCTTTTTGTCAGAAAGAAAGACGGATCGCTTCGGATGTGTATTGACTATCAGAAGCTCAACAAGGTCACCAGAAAAAACAAATACCCATTGCCTCGGATATATGATTTGTTCGATCAGTTGCAAGGTGCTAAGTTCTTCTCAATGATTGATTGGCGGTCCGGGTATCACCAGTTAAAGATCAGGGAGCAGAATATTCCTAAGACTGCCTTTAAGACTCGATATGGATACTTTGAATTTATGGTAATGTCTTTTGGGCTAACCAACGCCCCAGCCATTTTTATGGATCTTAGGAATTGGGTTTTCAACCCGTTTCTTGACTCTTTTGTGATTGTCTTCATTGACGATATCCTTGTTTATTCACATAGTCACGAAGATCATGCTACTCACCTCGGGCCAGTTCTGCAGACTCTTCATTAGCACCAGTTGTATGCAAAGTTTTCAAAATGTGAATTTTGGGTAGAATCAGTCACCTTTTGGGCCATGCTGTTTCCAGGGAAGGGATTCGAGTTGATCCCAAAATGATTGCAGCGGTAAAGGATTGGCCCAGACCAACGACCCCGATAGATATTCGCAGTTTCTTGGGTTTGGTTGGATATTATCAGAGGTTCCTGGAGGGATTCTATATCCTCGCCTCCCCATTGACTAAACTGACGCATAAAGCGTCAAGTTTTAGTGGTCCGATGCTTGCGAAACAAGTTTTCAAGAATTGACATCAAGATTGACTTCGGCGCCAGTGTTGACCTTGTCAGAATGTTCAGAAGGGTTTGTGGTGTATTGTGATGCTTCAAGGGTTGGTTTGGGATGTGTGTTGATGCAATGTAGTAAGGTAATACCGTATGCTTCAAGACAACTCAAGAATCACAAGAAGAATTATCCGACGCATGATTTGGAGCTCGCGGCGGTTGTGTTTGCATTGAAGATCTGGCGGCATTATCATTATGGGGTCCATGTGGACATGTTCACAGACCACAAGAGTCTTCAGTATTTATTCAAACAAAAGGAGTTGAACTTAAGGCAGCGGAGGTGGTTAGAATTGCTCAAGGATTATGATATGAGTATTTTGTACCATCCAGGAAAAGCGAATGTGGTAGCCAACGCTCTTAGTCGGAAATCCATGGGTAGCTTGGCTCATTTGGAAGCAGGTCAGAGGCTTTTGGCTTGGGAGGTTTATCAGTTGGCCAGTCTGGGCGTATGTCTTTATGCCTCAGATGAAGAGAATGTCGTGGTGCGTAACGGAGCGGAGTGTTTGATTTTAATGTAAGTCAAGGGAAAGAAATTTAGGGATCTAGCTTTGGCGAAGTTGAGAGAAGCAATTTTGAATCACAAGACTACAACATTTCACTCGGCAATGATGACGGTGTTTTGCGGTGCCAAGGGAGGCTATGTGTTGCGGACGTGGATGATCTTTGGGAAAGGGTAATGGCAGAGGATCACAATTCCAGGTATTCAGTACAACTAGGTTCTACGAAGATGTATCATGATCTCAAAGAGATTTATTGGTGGAATGATATGAAAAGGGGTGTGACGGACTTTGCGGCTAGGTGTCCAAATTGGTAGCAAGTGAAGGCCGAGCATTAGAGGCCCGGTAGGTTGACGCAGCTCATGGAAATACCAATGTGGAAATGGGAGATGATCAATACATACTTTGTGGTAGGGTTACCCTGCACTCAGTGCAAGTTCAACTCAATTTGGGTGATAGTGGATCGACTCACGAAATCAGCTCACTTCTTACCAGTCAAGTCCATCGATTCTGTAGAACAGTACGCTCAGTTGTATATCAAAGAAATAGTCAGGCTCCATGGCACTCCAGTATCTATAATCTCAGATCGAGGAGCCCAGTTCACAGCTAACTTTTGGAAGAAATTTCAGCAAGGTTTGGGTATGCAGGTAAATCTCAACACATCATTCCACCCACAGACTGATGGGCAGGCAGAGCGGACCATTAAGATGCTTTAAGATATGTTACGGGCTTGTGTATTAGATTTCAAGGGTAGCTAGGATGATCATTTTTCGCTTATAGGATTTGCTTATAATAACAGTTTCCATGCTAGTATTCAGATGGCCCCATTTGAGGCATTATACGGAAGGAAGTGTAGGTCTCTGATTGGATGGTTCGAGGTTGGCGAGGCGGAACTGCTAGGACCGGATCTTGTGCACCAAGCGATGGAAAAAGTTAAAGTCATTCAGGAGAGGATGAAAACTGCTCAGAGTCGTCAAAACTCCTATGCGGACGTTCGTCGAAGAGATTTGGAGTTTCAAGTAGATGATTGGGTATTCTTTAAGGTGTCTCCCATGAAAGGAGTAATGCGGTTTGGGAAGAAAGGGAGATTGAACCTTAGGTATGTCGGGCTGTATCGGATCGCTGAAAGGATAGGACAAGTGGCTTATAGGCTGAAATTTCCCCCTGAGATGAAATGAGTGCACCCGTTGTTTCATGTGTCTATGCAAAGAAAGGTAGTTTGAGATCCATCCGCCATTGTGCTAGTTGAGACAGTTGAAATTAATGAAGGATTGTCATATGAAGAGGTTCTGGTTTCTATTCTTGATAGGCAAGTTCGTTAATTGAGGAACAAAGAGATTGCTTATGTTAAAGTATTATGACGAAGTCGACAAGTCGAAGATGCCACGTGGGAAGCGGAAAATGAAATGAAAGAGAAATATCCCCATTTGTTTGAATAGGTCCAGTAATGGTTTGAAAATTGTCATTCCTAAGCAATTATATATTGTGTCAAATTTTGTGCAAAAGCACCCCATTCCCCCCCCCCCCTCCCCAGTTGCCCTACTATTGTAACTTCTCAAGTTGTGCCATATTTGTGTATGTTGTAATTATTTGGTTAGTGTGCAACTCCTTGAAGTAAGGTAAATTATGTACAATTCATGTGCTAGTTAAATGATATGCAAGTTTGTGGGGTTAACCGAACTATGTGAGGCTTGTGGAAGTAATTGAATTATATGTAGCTTGTTGAAATGACTAGATTTTGTGCAAGTTGATAAAGTAACTAAAAAAGTGTGGAATTGGTTAACATGTGTTTCGGGGGCTCTCTGGCAGGTAGATAGGCCTAATTACAAAGGAAACTCTGGCGAAATTTTCAGGAAATATTGGATTTAGTAAAAATTTGGAGGTTGGCATGTTTTGTGTTCCCTTAACTAAGTGATTCGCCGATCCTCATTCGAGGAGGGGGAGAATGTAAAGACCCGTAAAATTTCATGACTAAAAATAATTCCCAAATAGGTTCCTGTGTTGTTATAACTGTAGGAATTCTTAAAACAGACCCTTTTTGAGTAAAAAGTACCCCGGTACTTAACAGATATAATTTTCCAGATTTGCGCAGGTCTGCGGTCCACTATGGGATCGCATATCAGGTTTGCGGACCACATAGTGGTCGCATACTTGGACAGTTTGCTGTCCATTTTGAGGACAACTATGTGGCCTAGAATGCGATCACATTTCGTGAATGCGGGTTGCATAGTTGTCACATTCTTGCACCTTGATTTTTGCAGAGGGAGTTATGCGTCGCCCTATGCGATCGCATAACAGGTATGCGTACCGCATAGTGGTCGCATACCTGGGCAGTCAGCTTATCTGTTTGGCCTAATTGAGGGCCATTTATGTGACATGAATGCGGACCTCATAGCAGGAATGCGATCGCATTCCTGACCGCATATCTGCTTTGGGACTGTTAAAATTCTAATTTTATACCCGACTCCCAGTTCATTAAAACACTTACCATTTTCATTTTAAGCTTATTTTCTGATAAATTAGAGAGAGGAGAGAGTGGGTTCTAGAGAGAGAGAGTTCCAACTTCATCAAATTTGTTCCTCCATCACTACTCAGGCCTGGAATTGATCAAGTAGGACACCATTTTCTTCATTACAAGAGGTAAGCTTCTACCCCATCAACCTTAATTTCCAGATTCTGTTAAAATGAAACATGGTTAGGTGAGTTCATGAAGATGGGGGTAGGAGTCTTGCATGCATGTAACCAACTAGTCATAATCTAGTAAAAGGAAATGAGTTAGAGTAATCTTTCACTAAAAAGAGGTCATTTAATCTAAAGGAACACCTAGTATTTGATATAATGCTCAAGTCAGTTCAAGACATGATCATTATTCCTAATTCCAAGTTCAATTATTCCACATTGTGAACTAGATTGAAGGTGCTAGAAGGTCCGCTGAATTGTGGTAGAAAAATAAAGGGGAATTCCGATTCAAGGTATGTATGTCTAACTTTAATCTTTGTAGGGTTACCTTGTTGGTGTACGAGCAGATGATATGAAATTGTTGCTTGAAAATGTGTGAATTGATTGTCCTGCTGTGTCGAGGTGTACAAGTTCATTCTCTGATTTTTCTTAAATCGATTACCATGCTAATTGAGATTATGAAGGATGATTCCTTGTTCTTATCCTATCATGTGTAAGGTTCGTCAAATGTTCAAATATTTCGATATATGTGCTATTAAATGAAAGAATGTTAACGTACCCTAATGTGGGAATGTATCTAATTGGTAAGAGCCGAGTGTTGCAAAAGATGAAAAGAAACTGGGGATTGATTTAATTGAGTTAAATAGTGATGGCAACCCCATACATGAAATTACTGTTTGGTAAGGATTATTGTGCCTTGACTTCATATAGTTGTTGGTTGATGTGAACTTATGTTATTGATGATGAAAATCCCTACGATATAATTGATGGTTATTGCTGCTATCAAATATGATTGTAAGGTGGGATCGGGTTGCACGCCGCAACAAAATTGTAAGGTGGGATCGGGTTGCATGCCGCAACAAAATTGTATGGTAGGATTGGGTTGCACGCCGCAACAAAATTGTAAGGTGGGATCGGGTTGCACACCGCAACAGAAATAATAAGGGTCTAATGTGATTGTAAGAGGGGATCGGGTTGCACGTTGCAACAGAAGAATAAGGGTGGAATATGATTGTAAGGTGGGATCGGATTGCTCGCTGCAACAAGGGAACAATTGAAATAAGAAAATGTGAAAACCTCATTTGTTATTCTCTGTATCCCTGTGAAATATTTTTTTGGGTTTCTTTAACTGTCTGTTATATGTGTATTGCTTTATTTTACATAGAGTAATGTTTGTCTATGCATTCTAGTACTATTCAATGGTACTAACATCCCTTTTGCCGGGGGCGGTACATCTTTATTATGGATGTAGGTGGTTCTATAGCAGGTAGATCGGTCCGCCGTTAGTGGTGCCTCCTCTTCATCTCTTTAGAAGTTCTGGTGGACCATATCATTCTCTTTTGCTTTTATGGAAAAAGGTATAGTCGGGGCCTCGTTACTGGCAAGTCTATGTAAACTCCTAGTATTCTTCGAGGATCAGTAGACACTGTGTGGGTTGTATGTATTTTGAGTAGTAGTTGTAATTATTCGTAATCGTGGTTCCGTGTTGAAAATGTTGTGCTTAGTTTGTATATTTTGGGATTATCAAATGTTGAAGCTTTAAAAGAGGAAAATGGAATCAACTAGACTCTTCCTGAATCAACTACTAACTACTCCTTGGTCCATTTTCATATTTATATTCTATGTAATCTCTCTTGGGTTATATCATTTGTCTTAACTTGCCTCTCACAACGGCTCCTTATTAATCAATAACACCTAGAGGGAACTCTTATTGCCTCTCCCCAGCGTCGTGCTTGCATAATATTCCGAAACATAGCAATCTGTAGGATTGAATAAATGCAATCTCGTTGCGTTCGCTTTTTTCCGCATTCTTCCTTTACTATTCCATAGTTACCTATTCACCTTTGGAATTTTTTTGTTTTCACATATTCACAAACATCTTAATCGCCTTGCGATAACCCTTCTATACTAGGGATGATTAAATTTCTTACGCACAAGGGTGACACTTAGTGTAACTGGCACACTTTGTCCCTTAAGCTTAACTCTGCTCACCGTGCTTGCTTTAACAACGTCTTCCTGGATGAACTTTAAAGGCCATTCTTCAGTTGTCTATTGTGTTATTGCTGGAAGGCAATCTATGAAGTTCTCATGATGTCGACTTTTATCAAATCTTCCGATCCCTAATTTATGTTCAATATATCTTGTTCACTATCCCAAACTGATTTATATTAGTCTAGGGGTCTAACGTTTCCTTCTGGTAATCACGTTGGAGTCACCAACTCATTTATTGAAATTGGGATATGACTTTATGGCTTATACTCTTTTATTTCCTCAAGGCCTATCACCTCTTGTATTTTCCTTCACTTGACAATACACTCTGTTACCGTGCCATATTTTGATTTACCATTATCATCCATTTATCACATCTTAATCATAATGCTTGATTCACTCTCTTCTTATTCTCCGGCTAATATATTTGTCTATTATTTTATTCTGAAAACATTAGTAGAATGTTCTTTCAATCTAATCTCCCCTTTCTTCATCTCACTGGCTCTTCTTCGCCTTTTCTTTCTTTTTTCTTTATATTCGAGGCTGGATTCATACTAAGGTAAATATTTATCCCTTGTAGGATCCCACTTCCTATCTTCTGAAATTTCTGAATATTCTAGTATTCATATGTGATTGTACTATTCTAGAGTTCACCATCTGGGTGTCTCATGAGGAGATATACTACCACATTTGCACTACCCTTCGAAAATATCAACTAATGCTAAAAATCCATCCACAATTTTGGGTTACTCTAACCCCAGCTCGATCCTGGTATCCCATCCTACTCTTAAACTATATCTGTCAGCTCACATAGGGCTTAATTTAGATATGTGTGGCTAATTGCATATATATTTGTTACTCTTGAGAGTAACTCGAAATGCTTATATATATGTTCTTGAATTCTAAATACTGTTAATTTTAATTAACTGGGCACTTTGTACCCTTCTTCACCTTGCCTCTTTTACTTTATGAAACTTGTGTCTACCTTCTGATCCTCTTAATCCGTTTTACTATACGAGTGGATAGGTATTCTTTCCTTAGAATCCTTATTAATAATCTTACACATCTTAGTACACCCATGAAGCTGCTGAATACCTCACATTTACTCAGTATAAGCATGATGTAAAATCGGGTTTCTCTGACTCAACTCTTCCATAACCACATTTAGTCGCTTACCAACTGTCTTTCTGTATGTAGGTATCATTGTATTATGAATAAAACAGAATTTAGGAGTTCGAATTCTTACAACTGAGATCTAACACATGATCTAGAGTAAGAAGAAAAAGTGACAGTCCTAAATGCCATATAGCCACCTGCTTATAAGTGTAGTGCACAACACACCCATAAACAAGACTCTACTAGACACAACTTGTAGACTCTCTAGGACAGAACTACTCTGATACCATTTTGTCATGCCCCAAACCTGGAGAGGCGTGGGTGGCACCCGACGTCGTGTTGGCCCGAGCGAACCACTTTGTAACTCATGATCGTTCCACCAAAACTAGAACATACATAGGTCGAGTTGGCTGAAATCATTTCTTTTGTAACTATCACGGGCCAACATGGCCACAACTCATACTGTACAACTGTAAGTAGGCAAACACTGTATCAGCGAACCATCATACTTAACCATAAGTTTGTAGCATAACTATGACACGATGACTTAGAGACTTGACTGCACTCCGAATGAAGTGGAGTTTTACCAATCCTTCACTGAATGCTAACCTCGTCGACTATGAGGCCTCTTCAAACTGATTACCTATACCTAAATGCATTAATAAAGCGTCCACCACAAAAAGGACGTAAGTATGAATAATGTACAAAGTATGTAAGGCAATAGCATAACTGAAAGCTGAAACTGAACTGATAATATAATAACTGAAAGTAACTGGGAGTCAACGATAATTTGAAGATATGCTTACTTGTTGATACTGACTCAACCCTCTCAATATAGTAAGTAAAATAGTTGTTCGGCTTTATAAGGCTCAGTATGTGTAACTGCTATGCCGCAGTAGGCTTGCTCATAGGCGCTCAACCATACTAGGCTCTGTATCTCGACCGTTCCGGGCTTGCTCATAGGCGCTCGGCAATAGTAGGCTCGGTATATAACATAGTATCTGATCAGAGTTTTCCCAATAGGGGTCTGCCCACCGATTATAGCTCGATGGTAGTGAAAATATTGTAATACTATATATATATATATAGACTCTCTGCTCTCTTGGCTAGGAGAAGACAATACTCAATTGAATATGAAGTCCCGATAAAGGAGAATACTATAACATAGGAGACTAGGAAAATGTATATAAATTAGGGAGTATGAACTTCTCTTTATGCCTCGTTATCAAACATATGTACTTACGAGATAATTACAAAATGAAGGAAAGGTTTAGCCTTAACATACCTGTATGATCTCTTCCTTATTACTCAACCAAGTTCAACACAGTTTCTTGCATCTACAACAAGTGAAAAAATATTGTCGTTAACATATAATGTAGTACCATCATATTTGGCTAGTCGTATGACTTAAGGAATATCGGGAAACAACTCCCCTATTTTTAATACACCCCAAAGAACACTAAGGGTCATCAAAAACCCAACAAAAACAACTATAACCAACAATAGCAACAACAACAATATAATCCAATATGAGTTTCTCCGATTATCTTAACAATCATATTGAGCGGCAAGTTCGTTTTTACTCATAACAAGATATAAATTGAATTCAACTCCTATTCGATAAATTTGTTTCAAATCTTAGTAACATCATACTTATATGTACCATATTACTTCTAGTTTAAAACATCCACAAAATGCCTTCCAAAACAGTCTCATACGTCTAACACCTTAATTTTTATCGTCAATCACTTGTTTTTCATATTTTCTTCTTCAATCAACTTAATTAACACCTAGGAAAGCGTAACAACAGCATCTAAAAAATTATCAAATCATTTCTCATAATTTCCAGCCACCACAAAACAGTCCAACCAAAAAGACAATTGTATCCCATGTTCCTTCAAGTGCATCTTATGGCTTTTCACTCAAACAACACAACCAACACAAGATTAATCGTAGGCACAATAAAGAAGATGTTACACATACCTTGTAAAGCATCTAGAACTCGAAACCCCATGTCAAATTAGGTCAAAATAGTCCTCAATCACACCACAACACCATAGAATCATTCTCTTGTAGTCTTTAACATCTATGATGATGATTTGAGTTGTTGCTTCCTTGAGTTTGGTTCTTGTGATCTTGGGATATGTTAGGGATGATTTTGGAGATATTGATAGTTTTTTTTGTGTGAGTAACATCTGTATTGTTGTCTAGATATAAGGGGATAAGACCACCGCCTGAATTGTCCAAGTATGTGGGTAAGCTACCTGCTTGGCAGCTTTAGCAATGCCACTTCAGACACTTGTATCTCTCTACTCCGATGTCGTATTGGTAAATAGTTTGCAGCGTTGGAAACTAGACACATGTAACTCTCAATATATTGGGAGAAACCTGCGTTGAAACTTGGCCTATAAACCTGCAAGTTTCTCCGAAGTGCGGCAATGTGACTTGGCGACCCTACTTTAAAAATCCATATTTCTCTACCCCGATGTCGTATGAATAAATGGTTTGGGCCATTGGAAACTATGATCCAAGACATTAATTTTGGTATATGGTAGGTCCCAAAAATACCTCATTTAACACATTAAATGTCATCCTTAAAACGCCTCATTACAAGGCAAATCCTTAGTCGGTTTTTCCGCAACTTAAATACAATTTTCCCAAACCTTATACTTCATTTCCAAACATCATATATAGTTATATCATGACTTTAAACTCATTTAAATCTTTATTTACAAGTCTCATATATATCTTAAATTACTTAAGACTTCGGTAAACCTTTCTTCTCCTTGTAGAACGATTTCGTCCTTTTAGAGTTTATAGTAGATAATCCTATAATGATAGTGACGACTGAAGTACGGGGTGTTACAACATTAAATCATTTTATCTACTTTCAAATAGGATCTCATTTCCAAGCTTACATCAATTTACTGACGACGTACTTTCGCGTACAAAAACATGGGGTGTGACACAGTCACAACCGCTGCGTCCTCTGAGGGTTTTTTTAGTGTGGTGATACTCGTTACATGGTGAGGAATTTCCCTAGACTTAGGAGGGGTGCACCTCCACAGATTTCTCAACCACCACATGCTCCACCTAGTCCTCCATCCATGCTTCCGGCCCTAGCTTCCACCCCACCTTCTCAAGCAACTTGAGGTGGAGGTCGGGGAGGTCAAGGTTGCCCTAGAGGGGGGGGGGGGCAGGCCAGGTATTATGCCCTTCCATCCCATTAA